>OMLM01009786.1:18973-69389 GCA_900302695.1 Helostoma temminkii | reverse complement strand
TTATCTTCTGTGTTTTATGGGAAGGTTACAGTTTATGATAAAATACAATTCATATAAACAGGAAGAAAAAGATTGCAATTGGTCTCTGTCTTGTTGGTAGCCTCGAAATGGCAGCCTTAAGTGTTAAGGCTTGCACATCAAGACTGCAGACTGTTTAAGCTGCATTGGAGAAAGCCCATGTCCACTCATTGATATTCAGAGGCTCTATGAGTGAGAGCTGTAAACAACCAGAAAGCCATGGAATTGGCACTCAAGGCGGCAGTCTCTGCTTTCTTAACAATGATGGACATTAACATGTATTCAGGCTCTTTTAGAAGACACACAGGCACACACACACTCATGCCATAGCGCCTACCATACTCCCCCTTTCTTCTCTCTCCCTTGCTCTTCTTTCTCCCCCCTCACCGGGTCTGCACCACATCAGCAGCAGCTGGAGAGCGCAGCATAGCATTTCAGATCAGAACTGAGAAAGGCAGGGCAAGCAGAGTGGCCCTGTGTGGGCCATACAGTAGAGAAAGGGAATCTGCCCACTAACATTGAGCATTTCTCTTTTCCCCTCTCTCTATCTCTCTCTTGTATCTAGAGCTGCAAGCAGAGAAACAGCCAAGCTCCACCTCCCCTGCCACCCAGGAACTGATGACAAGGCTTGGCTTTTTACTGGGAGAAGGGATCCCGGGTACGGCACGCATACCTATGGACGACAAGAATGAAAAGAAGGTATTTCATTTTCTCCCTCCCCTCCAACTCCCTCCCTCTACCAACAGCAGCTGCTGCCACCACAGTACTGCAGCTTGCAGGGAGATAGAGATGAGAGGAGGGAGTTGTTACAGCGTAACAGAAGAATGGGTTTTTGTGTTGCTGCTTAAGAAGTTTTTTCTCCTATGCATTGGCTCTTTTATGTGGATTAAGGAAGCACATTTGGAAATTATTCTTCTGCATAACAAACAACGGTAACTGTCAACCTGTTTTGTTTGTGATGTTAAACATGTTCTAAAGAAAGTAACTGCATATTTAAAACTGGTGGCATGTGGTTTTATTTTAGTGCAAGAATTCCAGTGTGTTATGTTAGTTTCCCAGTAACTTGAGCGCTAGTCAAAGGGTTCTTATGTATGTAACGAGAGTGTCTGAGCCTGGTCCAGAAATAGTTATGTTAGGTCTGAGCCTCAGTTTGTTGGGCTCTACTAATTAAGCTAAGTATGTGTCAAGAGAAAAGCAGCACACCACGTTCCCCTTATTCATCTGTCCTGTCTTCAGCAGTCCTAACAATGTGACAGAGGCTTACAAAGTATTTTATGAATTATATTCATTAGTTGATGTCAGAAGAGGAGAGAGAAAACAACATAATATTTTTTACTTTGTGTATGTCATTGTGTATGTAGGTGTGTACTTCCAGAGCTCAGATGGGAAGAAGCACATTATTGTCATCTGCCAACAATTCTCTTTTCCTCCATACTACTGTTTTACAACATGTTTAAACTGAGCATGCTGTTTTTACTTCTAGCTTACAGTAAATTATTAATTGCCAGTTAGCTGTTTGTCTTGCTGTGATTTGTTGAGTGGTATAAGCTGTGGGATGCAGCCTTAGGCTGGAAGTTGCAGAACACAAGCTACTACCATAAAAACAGGTGGGATGTAGAAACAGGAAATGTCATGTAGTTAAAACTAACATTCCCCACAAATTGTTAATGATGCTGCCAGCAATGCAGCATCCTCCCTGTTCTGCTTTTTGTATTCTCTCAACATGCCAGCATACCAACATGCAGCAGACTGTTGCTGGCTAAAGGTCTAGACTGTGGTATATTATTTGAAGACATGTTTTAGACATGTTTTATTTTGTTGAAGCGGTCAACAAAAACACAAAACATTTCATATTTGCAATCCACTAATTTTGTAACAAAAACATTGTTATGTTGAAATTGTGCTGTCATGTTTTAAATAAAAGAAAGCTTGCTATTAAGTCACTTATCAATATGTATGTAAAAATAAGAACCATACCAGAGTAAAGAATTATTTTTAAAGATTTTAATACAGTAGCAACATGCAGTATGACAGAGGCTTACAAACAGGTAAGGGATGATTGATGGGGATCATGTCATAAGTGGTTTGTGATGTTTTGCTTAGTTGGTGGAGATGAGAGTTCCCTGAATGTCTGGATTACAGAGACATGGGGACACTGTTTGTTTGTTATTATTTCATTATTTGGTGAACTTAGTGTTGTACCTGATAAAAAGATTACACCTGGCTGTAAGTTTGTTGAACTTACTGTGAATGAAGCAGGTGGAGGGGAAATTGGTTCCAACCAATAATCAGGCTCAGTCACTGTGGTGTCTAACTGAAGGCTTTGGTTCTTATTACGATGTGATAAGGATGAGCTTCTTGAGCTACAGAACATTGTGTAGAATCAGAATACAATTGGAGGAAGATGGGGAAACAGGACAAACCAGCTTTAATTTGAATTTCTACGGTTGTCAGTTAGTTTGAACAAAGATTTGGCAGCTGTATGGTTGTCAGACAGGCTTGAAGACATGAAAAAGGTATCTATTGTGTCAGAAGAAAGTTGAGAGCTCTTCCCTTTTGAAATTTTCTTTGGGCCTATTGTGGATCCTCCAGACGTGAATGTGTAATTTTCAAGCCTTGCTCCATTTATATTGCTCATGCCTTGCAGCTTGTGTGTCATGCTCACACAAGAAAAAACGTTTGTTTGTCAGTGCATTTTATTTGCATTGATTTCACATGATCCAGGTCAAATAGGCAGTTAAAGTGCGTGAAATGATTGTTTACAGTTTTTAATGCAAGAACACTACATAAGTTAATGCTACAATTAATGTATTTGAATCACCGTTATTTCTAAGTTATTAATGATGTTCATGGCTTCTTCACATCACAGCAGTCACAGTGGTATTCTGTTGCATTTCAAGAACTATAATCATCATTATCTAAGCATTACTTTATCATGAGTTTTTCATGTTTGTAGTCCTAAAAAGTGGTAACATACCCATTCTTTCGACAACCAGTCTTAAGTAAACTGATGCTTAGCCAAAGGCCAAAGGAAATAATGTGTGTATGATATATGTTCTGAAGCACTACTGAAGAACCTATGTGCTCGGCATTAATTGTGTTCACTCCATGGTTAGTACTTAATCTACTACTTAATCCTGTGCCTTTCCCAAAAAATGGCTTTTTCTACTAACCTCAATTCCAAAAGGTTAGGATGCTGTGGAAAAAGGCGACATAAATTGCAACGACCTTGAATTTATCCTCAACTAGAGTACATAATATCATCAGACAATTCAGTGAATGTGAAGAAATCAAGGGGCAAGGCTGAAACATAATATTGGATGATCTATGGGCCCCAAGGGCACTGCATTATTATCACAGGTACGATTCTGTGATGGACATCACTGCATGGACTCAGAAATACTCTGTGCCAGCCAAGAATGCAAGTTAAAGCTCTATCATGCAAAGAGGAATCCATATATGAAGATGATCCAGAAACTCTGTTGTCTTCTCTGGACCAAAGCTCATTTAAAATGGTCTGTGACAAAGTGGAAAACTGTTCTGTAGTCAGATAAGTCAAAATTTGATATTAAGGGAGCTTCCAGCTTGTTATGACTGCTCAGTTTAAAAGCCTGCAACTCTTATGGTATGGGGGTAGTGCCTATGGAATGGGCAGGCTGTGCATCTGGAAAGGCACCATCAATACTGAAAGATATAACCAGGTTTTAGGGCAACATATGTCCCCATCCAGACAACGTCTTTTTCAACGACTTGCATATTTTAGCAGGGCAATGCTAAACCGCATACTGCATCTAAAACCACAGTATTGCTTCGTAGTAAAAGAGTTCAGTTGCTGAGCTGGCCTGCCTGTAGTCCAGACCTTTCACCAAAAGAAAACATTAGGTGCATCTTGAAATGCTAAATATGACAACGAAGACCCAGGACTGTTGAGATGTCATGTTGAGAATCATATATCAAGCAAGAATGTCTACCAAAACTCCAGCAACTGGTCCCAGTTCTCAGATGTTTACAGACTGTTGCTACACCATGGTAAGCATGGCCTTGTTCCAACTTTTGAGACTAATTTCTACAATCAATCTCAAAATGGCCTAATTTATTCTTAAAAAAGGCACATTTTTTAAACATTTGATGTTTTCTATGTTTTATTGTGAGTAAAACATGGGTTTATGAGATTTGCAAATCATTGCATTCTGTTTTTAGATAGATTTTACACAGCATCCCAAATTTTTGGAATTTGGAGGTTGAAGACAAGAAGATTAATTTAAGAAAAAAATGACTAAAATGTGTGTGGTGAGCATGTAAGAGTGAGTGTGTTTTATTAACAAGGCAGCAAAGATGATGGAGTCATGATAATGTTTAATGTTTAGCACCACTGTGCCTGTGAAGAACACATGAACATCACTAATAACTCAGAAGTCACAATAATTGAAACACCTTATGTAATAATTTTTGTTATTGCAGTAACACATAGGTATGAGATATGGTTAATTTTGTGAAGTTCTTCAGTATTACATGTATGAATTCATGTTTTTTGTTTCCAAATAAGGTTGTGAAATTACTGGTGCATCACTGTTGCATTTATTTTTGCTCATGGTAAAAAAATTTGAACATTTTGCCAACTAAGAGTTTACATTAAGTTGACTTCATACTTCACTGACGTTTGATTAGTAGAGCACATTCCTGGTATTAAGATTGTTAAGATTTTTCTCTATCTCCCTTCTCCACAGTGCTTTGTGACTAACCAGGGTATCAGCCCCTGCTCTACACTGACTAGCAGCACGGCGTCTCCAAGCACTGACAGCCCATGTTCGACACTCAACAGCACAACCAGCCGCCCCACTCTCAGCCGCTCCAGCCCGTGTGGGACAATCACCAGCCCCAGCTCCACACTTGAGAGCAAAGACAGTGGCATAATAGGTGAGAATTAACCAACTCCTGAATCATGCCCAAGTATCAGCTTGTTTAGTGCAAGACTACACCTGTGTCCATAATACCTGAGGACGTTTGACAAAGTCAGTTGCAGATTTGGTGAAAAACAAGTCGCAGAGAATTAATAACACGAGTAGCCAACCTCAGAGCAATGAAAAAAGGTTCCTTTAACACATGTAGACCGTCCTTTCGAATTCTATCTGCACATTGCAATCATCAACAGAGATTCCTCATCACACTCTTATGTATTATTATTACTCAATACAGCGTTTCCCGAGAAGCAGCCCAAACCTACTGTAATCTTTGTGATTTAGACTAAAACATTGTGTCTGAATCATATCAGAAATATATCATTCTCAAGCTACTGGGACTTATTTGCATTTGTGTCAGATTATATTCATCCTCTGCAGTGTGTCAGCTATTAGGTTTGTATAGAGCTGTTGTGGTGTGAGAGAGAATTGAGGTGACAGTTGCCACAGTTTGACATTGTACTGTATATTTAGTAATGGCCCTGTACATCTTGGGATTTATAAAAGCTGACAGGAAGATGACGTTTATTCGTGTATTAATCTGTCTGTGGTTTCTACTCCCCAAACTTCTGTTGGCTATAAAAACGTTTCATTTTAAAAATAAAGGTTAAATGTTTGTTGTGTGGATTCAGTGCCAAGTGTTATATTTATAGCTTTAAAATCTTGTAGTTATCCTCATTTGAATTACTGTAATTACATTAGGTTTGGGGAAAAATGTTATTTAGGTAACTGACTAATATGGTTATTCTGCAGTGGAAGGCCATATATGCCAAAGTCAGATATAAGACGAGATCTCTTATTTCCAATATTGCGGACTTGACATACCTGATTGCTATGAGTCAGTAATTCTGTCCCTCTGAAGTTGCAAAATTTATGGAAGCTATGCTCTAGTATCTTCTGTTTGAAGGATTGATGTGCTGCCCAGCATGAGACATGCAGTCTCATAGCATGCATTGTTGTCTATTTCAATGTACAGCTGTGTTGCTTGTGTCAAATGGAAATGGATTTTGTGAGGGAATGACAAAATGTGACTGTGGTGTGTAATATCCAACCTATCTGCCTCAGTGATACTGTGCAGGCATGTAAAAGAACAAAGATGTTGTGTTCACAAGTCAGATTTTAGCCCATGATCATTATTATGTTTGTTGTTCTTTGAGTTTGACTCTAATTTGAAAACAAATTAATTAGGTTTTGTTCAGAATTAAAATCTCCTTGGTGGAATTGTATTATTTTGACAAAACAGCTCCCACATGAGGAAACACCTGGGGGAGTACCAAGAACATGCATAAAGCAGTGATCGTGACCAGCTCTTCGTATGGTACCCATAGGTTTAAATAATAACAATGGTTCAATGTAAGCCACATTGTTTCTTCTACATTGTGATTAGGGCTGGACAATATGGCCAAGAAATCAACAATCATTTTTTCTTTCCATATTATGGACATTTGATAATTGTAAGGAAACTTTTTTTCTATATGAACTCATGATCAAAACATGATTTAAGCTAGAGTCATATGAGCAATATCAGTGCTCGGTGACCTACACTCTATACTTTCTCTGAACACCTCTAACACACACACAGAGCATCACAGTCGCAAAAGCAAGGCAAGGCAATTGATAGGTCCACTTATGAAAAGAAGAAAGGAAAAGGATTTCCCGCATATCGTGTATGATTTATAGCCATCATTTAACCACTGTCAACATTCAGGAGACTCCCTGAAGCTCATCTTCACCTGCTGCGGCCACCATAACTCAAACTAGCTGATTACATTACATTACATTACATACTGTAGCAACTTCAGATAACTGCTGGTGCTGGAATAAAGACGATTTAAAAATTTTTTTTTTCTTTAACATTGTTTAAAGACAAAGCCTTGTGTCTTTAATCATATTATTCAATATAACCTGCATTAATCATGATGATTTCCAGTGCCGTGCTCAGCCAGGCCTAGACGTGACTGCTGTCATTAATTACTTGTTGTTTTTATTCAGGTAATCAGGTAATGCAGGACTCAAGCCCCCTTGGAATTATTTCTGAGTTATATTAAGATTAGTGATGATGCAACATGTTGTGGCATTATGAAATCCAGATTAGGAGTGTGTAAAGGAAACTCAAGCCAGCTGGCCAGTCAGTTTCAGTCAGTCTGCACCAGTTTTTCTGTATTCAGCTGCCTGTCACTGTGTCACTTTGGCCTTTCTCTCAACTTGAAGGATTGGTGTAGAAGTCTGGATAGTACTGGAGGAGGATTAAAGGACATTTCATGTTACTAAAGCACCTGTTCAAACTTAAATGATTGTGAAAACAGTATTCAACACTAGTTTATCAGTCTTTCCTTACATTTGTAAATGTTTAGCTGTGGATTTTGTTTCATAGTACAACATCCAGTTTTTGTTTAGATAATATTTGATCCTTTAACTGATCTTCAAAAAGAACAAAAGACGATAGAGAGGTCCATCCTCAGGAACAACAGCGAATATTATATCATCTGAAACCAAACAAGGTATTTCCCTAGTGAGAACACGCTCTCACTGGGATTGTCTCCAGCTTTGCTCTGCATGTCACCTATTTCCTCCATCTTACCTTCATCATTTGCTCTAATTCACACCTTTGTGTGTCTTGTTTCTCAGCCACCATCACTAGTTCTTCAGAGAATGATGACCGCAGTGGCTCCAGCCTGGAGTGGAGTAAAGATGGCAGCCTAAGAGGCAGTGGACGCCATGGCCTTGCACAGAGTGTGCGGACTGACACCTGCTCTCCTGTGGCCGAAGAAGACTCAAATAGTGCCACAGCAACATCAGCTGACACCCCAACCAGGGCGGACCAGCAGCAGCAGCAGCAGCAGCGTCAGTCCGATACATCAGCAGGGGCATCAGGGCCACCACAGCCTCCAAGCCACTCACCTGAGGGACTCGTTCCATACCCACCACAGACATCTTCTTCTCTCGTAATGCCGAGGCCGAACTCAGTAGCAGGTAAGAGCATTTTGTTTGTCTTTACCTCAGTCATTACCTTTACATGCCCTTAAATAACCAGGTAACAGTTGGCTTTTTCAAGTAAGCTGGTTTCCCAAGTGTCCTGTTGGTGAGAAATCTTGTTTCTGTAATCTGGGTATTGGATTAAAGAAACCTATTTCCCCAAGGAGGTTTCTCCCGCAGAATCCAGATTTCTGTACCATGTATACAGTCATGTGGCAAAGTTAGTAGTTTTTTTGGTAGGTTTTTAAATTTTATGTGTATTTTTTGTGTAAATACATAATAAAAATCATCTGATTGTAGTGGACACTTAGCATTAGGCAAATACAGCCTCAAACCTTCGACTTTGACCATTCAAGACCTTGATTCTTTAATTTTTCGTCCATTCTGATGAAGATTTACTGACTCAATCTTCTTCTGATTATGCTGTCATGGGCTCTTGGTTTTTTTATATTTCTCTAAGCTTTGCACAGTCTGACCTTGGGGGGGAATGTGCTGGGACATCCGACCCTGAAAATATGTTGTGTTTTTGTTCTGTATTTTATGCTGTGAATTTGCATTTACCTGATACTACGACTTGCTATGATCAGATGATTTTTATTGTGTTACTACTGTACTACTGTGTAGGTTCAAGTTGCTCAGTCAGTCTTGTGAGCATGATTACAGTTACAGTATGTTTTGACTGGTGTAGGTCAAACATGGTGTCAGAGGGTGTAGCTAAGAACAAATTTAAGTTTAGTTAATCACCATGATGGAGGTTGATGAATTTGTCTTTGTATAAATTATAGCCTTCCTATAGCATGTGGATTTTCAGAAGACTAAGGACTATAATACAAAAAGGAGAAATAAAATTGGTATTATGTTATTAAAATAGTTAAGATCATATGCAATGAATGCAATGTAATTTTATGCAGTAAATATGTCTATAAGTTGTACTATGGTGTGATAATGCAGAAAGTCTTCTAGGTGTTAATGCGCAATGTGGAAAATACACGTGGTATGTAATAATATGAAGCTGTAAAGATTCTGTAATTGTTTGTGTGATCACTCTGCTGATGGAAGTTTGCAACAGACACAGGTCATCATTGCTGCACTGTTTCATGTTGATCATGTTTCTAAGTTTCTGCTGTTACATTGTTACTGCGTTGGGTGAGTGATATGAGCTAATCTCTAATGAGCTTGACCACAAACATTATTCTCTCCTAACAGTACTCCTAACAGATTTCACATTAGGAGCTCTTTTAGCAGCTTAAATGGTTGGTGAATCATTTTTATCTTTTCTAGGATTTAATCCTAACTTTTAGGGAAGTCTAAGAATTTTCTTTCTTTCTTGTAAACGCAGCCCCTTTTTTCTCTGAGTAATCTGGTTACTTAAGTGCATGTAAGTGCAGTCACTGCCTCTGTGCTTTGATATAGCAATGCATGAAACATTTTGCTTCTTGAAGCTTAATAGAATTTATGGGGAAAGGGACAGGAAAAGTGTGTGGTTTGGTGTGCATTGCCATTCAGTTCATGTTCACAGTTATGTGTTCACAGTTTGTGATGGTATATGTCCTGTGCCTGAGTGTGACAAGTGTCATGTCATTTCTAGTCCAGGCAAGTGACAGACATAGTAGATAGTATAGAGAGATTGATAAGTTAGTATTTTCAGAGCACAGGTTGTGCTTTTCAAAGAGAAGTTGGAGTATCAAGGCAAAGGTTGGGAATAAGGCAGCTGCTGTGTGTTGTGCCTTGGCCCTGCCCCTGCTATGTCGGACATAAGCACACGCCACTATCTGACTGATCTGTTCTGCATTCCTTCTCTGGAACCTGCCTGTTGGGGCTCAGTTCTCCATATCCACACAGCTGCCACAGTTGTTGGTACCTCTTGCTATCCGCTTTTTCCCTCTCTTTTTTTTCCCCCTGTTTTCCATTCCCAGATCTCACTCATATTTCCTCCCTTTTTTTTGCAGTTTCTGCTTGTGACCTTTGCCCTGTTGTTGTCACAGTTACATCTATACGTTTCATATCCGTTATAGGTCATAAAACCTGTTTCTGGGATATCCAATTAGAAATAACAGTAAGACAGTTTAAACACTAAATGCTTGATTGATAGAGCTGTTGCAGGCTGGACAGTGGGTAATATGTCAAGAGTAAGGTACTTTAAAGCTGATGAAAATAAAAAGGTGGAGATTTTGTGGAGGGGAGGGTAACGGGAGCAAACAACTGAAAAAGCAGTTTTGCTAAGTTTATGGAACACAATTGCATTGCATTGTATAAATGGAGGTTAGGACAGCAGAGGTTGGCTGAGCAGACTGGGGGAAATTAAATAAAATATAAGTCCACTCAAGTCAGACCAGTGACCAAGACAGAGGAGTCAAATGCAAAAAATCCATAAGACTTGGAAAAACAAAAATATAGTGTGGTATATTGTTTTACTTTGGAGGTTAACAGAAATCACCAATACAATTTGCATAAAAAAATCACACTTAATCTTATTCTGTCAAAACTATTCTTGTGGTGTTATCTTGAGCTATTGGTAAGGGTTTATGATAAGCAAAACAAACACAAGTTGGTAGGTTCAACTACATAGCTTATATGTCACACACTGTACACTGCTTTTGAACAATAATTTGATAACCCTAACCCAATGTTGAAGATGTACGTACATAATTGTCCAATGAGTCCAAGTCCTTGTACATCTCATCGTTATTTCCCCGTAACATAAACATAAACGGCGCAGACACACACATTAGATCATAAAGCTAACAGACCAGGAAATACTTGATTGTTTATGTGTGTTGTTTTGTGTGCGAGCACCACGGTGCTTGTCTCTGTGTGTGTGCCAAGAGTTTATGGGCTGATGTCATAGTTATGCAGTGTTGCCCTCTAGGGACCTGCAGAATTCACACCTCAGATCTCATTGCCGTGTGAAAAAGCCCTGGGAGAGGACATCAAGGACATGTTGAGACAGTTTAAGTTATCGCCCAAACCAATCAATGTAATGGTGTCACAGTGTGCCAGGAACAGTGTTTTTTTTTTGTTAATACTCACAATATCAGCTCACTACAACTGTGTTCAATAAAAAATAATGATTCTAAAGAAACCATTACTGGAGGAAGAAGGAGTTAAGTAGAGGAGATGCCACTGTGCAAAACAGAAAACATTAGAGAAATGTATTCATCATTAGTGCATTCAGTCTATGTGCCAGAACCATTGTGATTATTGTTCATTGTGTGGCTTTGTATGCCAACATACAGGATAATGAGGTGTCTGCTGTAAGTTTGCCTTTTCTTTATCCATAGACATTAAGCAAAATCATGGAGATGTCAAAATAAATATAACGGCTGGATTTTATTTGCCCGAATACACTGATGCAAAGTTTGATTTAAAGGCAGATAAATGATCCCTCTCACTAGATGATAGTAGTAACTCCTATAATATACTCCAAGATTGCATCCACACATTTCTCAGTCACTCACATTTCTGACTGCCGTCAACTTGCCCAATTAACCTCAACAAAACATACAGACACTATGCTTACATTAGCAGGCTGGAGTAACTTGAGTTGTACTCCAAATGCACTTAAGATGGAAGGTGGGTTTATATGCATAATCTGCAGTGATAGTGACATTATACTGAGTTTTAGGATGAAGTAAGAGCTGAGTATGAAGATCATGCCCTCATTTTTCCCATTTTATCTATATCCCAACAGTAATGAGCTCTTGGGATGAAAAAGAGCGAGAGGTAGGTAAAAACGATTAAAACGAAATTTTCTTTCACATGGTGTTTGGGCTCACTTTAACTGACAGTTTGAGTAGAACTGCTGCTTTTTAAAGGAAGCAAGGTCAAGGTTGTTTGGGCATTTCTGGAGGTAAACAGGAGATAAACATCTGGGAGTGCTGCTTAGCGAATTCATACATTTACACTGATATATGATATGTGTGCAGCACAAAGCACTAACTTTCTAGGAGACTAAATGGATTTTGTCCATTTGTCTAATGCCAGGCATTGGCTCTGTAGCTGGGCTTCTAGAGTATTATCTATGTATGTAACAGGAACGTCATATTACAAAGAATTGCCATTTTGACTACCTTGGTGAACACACACACTCATACTGTGGCCAGCTTCTCCCTGGGCTGCTGTGGGAACTCAAGCACCAGTGTGTGGACACTGCACATGATGTGGCAGGTTGCACAAATGTTGGCACACACCACCTGTCACAGCACACGGGCTGAATTCAGATACAGTTTTGTTAGCAGTTTGCAACTGTATCATTAGTTGGTAGTCTAAAAGCCACCTTGACTACTATTAGAAAATATTTTCTTCCATTTCTTGTAAGGCAGCATTAACATGTGACAACGGCAACCTCCTCAGGCACCCCAGACATTTGAACATACCCTGTGTTAAAGATAATAGACAACAATGTAGATTATGTGGGATTCACTTTCAGTAACTATAAAAGAGCAGACAGAAGATACGTCTTTTGTACACAAAAATCTCTATTAGTTCACCAAATATTTTGATTAATGGCATCATACCGAACAAGAACACTGTTTTTAATTTTTTGCCCACAGTGACACTTGCAAAGATGAGACGATGCATCTCAAAATGCACTGTTTGCTTTGTAAAATGGTGTCAGAATTTCTCCTTGCCTGTCTTGAACTCTCTGCTACCCTTAGTCCTTATTATACTTAGATAATAAGAATTCTATTTTTGAGTCATTTGAGTTAAGCTTTTTATAAAGGCTTACAGAGTCAAAGGGCCATATTAGTTCTGGTGACTGGAATTTCGGGGTTTTGAAATTTTAGCTTGAGCTGCTTGTGGTTACGTTGCTAATATGGGGAGATTGAGGTAGGGTCACTGTGACTGGGGAATTGTGCTATAGTGCATGTGGTATTTAGCTGTTCAGCAGAGCTTTGTGGTCTGAGCCATGGCGAGGTACAGCACACACACTGTTTGTTTGTACTCCAAAGTCCTCTTTTCCTCTGGCAAGAGTCATGTAATGGTTTCAAGACTCTTTGTTAGACTGTGACCTAAGTCTGTGGATTGTTGACAAGGAAATTGTTGGGCACATTGTTCCCCTTTCAAAACCTTGACAAGGTAAGGTTTGAGTACAGCTCTGTGTTTTATTAGGAAAACTGAAATCATCTTCATCCCGTCCACATGAATACAATCTGTGACTCAAGCATGTTTGGAAAGGACAGACATTAATTTTCCCAAATGAAAAAAATAATGTCTCTTGAACATGTGCACATAATACACTATTGTCTGTTTTAACTTGTACATTTAATGCCGCCCAGTACGAAGATGCCTGCATAACGTCAGGTAGCCGTGGAGTTCACAGTTTCCTCTGGCTTTATAGTGAAATTGATCTGTTCAGACCAGAGATCAAAAAGAAAGCAAAAAGAAAACCCATAACGCATTCATACTGTATCCTCCAACTCTCTGAAAAGGTCACAGTGACATCTTTTAAAAATTGTTGATGCATCTGTCAAAGCAGGAGCAAAATAAAAGCCATTGCAGTGATCAGCCAGCTTGAGTTTTGAAGAGCTGTTTAAAATTTTGCTCAGTGGCTCTTCATGGACGGATCAGAGTTTACCAAGTTCCCAATGTCAAAGGGAAAATGTGTTTATTTTACCACTCTCTGCTACAACAGAGCTATTTGTCTAACATTGATTGATGCCTTGCCACTTTTGAGAAATTGTATAATAACTCTTCAGGCACTACGCAACTGTCATGCAATAACTTCTTATGTAAAACCATCATCAGATTAAACCTTCACTGTTAACACTAATTGCTTGAGGAAATGTCAGACACAAGCTAAGATGGGAATCTTAGTAAATATTATAGCTCTTTATCATTAGCATGTTTATCTTGCCATTATGAGCATGTTAGCATGCTAACAGTAGCATTTAGCTCATAACCAATCTGTCTTAGTGGAACTAACTTGACTTTCTTTTCTTTGGGTTTTGGGTTTCCAGTATTTTGCCTCCACTAAACACTACATTTGAATTGCTAACATCCTACTTTAACCATGCCATGTTGTTAAATTTTGTAGCAGGTACCTAAATAGAAATGTACCTGACTTGATTTTAATTAGGCCTTTTGATTTTGTCAATTTTGCAATGAAGCCCTGCAACTTGAAAGACCTAGAAACTGATGAGAGTAGTAGTTGTGTTGATTGGTAAAGAGAAGATGGGAGTCATGACAAGAACATAAGTGGGCTGCAGTTATAGCTGTGATGCTCAGCTCTATTCTCTGTTCTGTCATGGGAAACACATAACAGAAGGTTTCAAAAGGCACCTGTCTGAGGAAAAAAGAATCCTATTTTCATCAGAATACAGCCTGACACATTTGTACAGCTTGAAATTCATTGCACACACAGCTATCAAGGTATCATGTGTAAGTTCTGTCAATGACTAGATGTGCAAGTAAATGAAAGTCTTAAGAGAAGAAAAAATATTTGAAGAGGGTAATTTAAAAACATCCTGTGGGAATTTGTGGCCTTGAAAACATGGATAATAAGAGATATGACTTAACAAAAAGAAAAAATTACCCTGGTGCAGGATGTATTACTACAGACAGGAATGAACGACGTTCATGTAAATTACTTAAAATTAAAATTGAGTATTCTTATTCTTTGCCTACTGAACCACAAGAGAAAATGTGTGCCTTTAGCATTCTCCCTGTTAGAAAATTTGAAAAGATCTAAAGAGGGTCTTTTGTGTTGTATTTTTTATGTCCCTTTCATTTATAATTTTACTGCTTTGCTGCCTCTTTTTCTCATGTCTTTCCCTCACCCCCTTCAGCCAAGAGCATTGACTAATACCACAGTAGCTGCCCATTACACACCGTAATCAGCCACTGGAGACTAAATTGCTTGGTTTGACATTTATATTTTCTCTAATTTACTCCCTTTTCATCTTCTGCTGCATACATACCACATTTTATGTGTGTCTCTGTGTATCAAATGCATGCAGCACATAGACAGAGGTGTATGTGTTTCACGAGCATAGGGGGGGTGACACTCTTCTGGAAAGCGTTCCACTAATTTAGCAAGTGCCTAATGCTAAGGATGCTGTGACTGGTTGAGCAGTAGAGAGGGGACAACCAAGCTCTCTGCTTAGCAGCTGAATGCTGCCAGTATGCCTGCATGGGAGCATTGGGGCAGAGGAATTGCTTTTGTGCCCTGTGTGAGCTCATCTGCTGGGAGCACTCTACACAGATTTAGCTAAGGGTCTGCACCCTACCCACTTGTCTGTATGCATGCCCAAATATGTTCCACGCTGGGGAACAAGGGGAGGGTTTTGAGAATTCCCACTTCTTTCCCGGCTCTGCTGTTGGATGTAAGTAGCTGTTCAGTTTAGCTTCAGGATCAGGTTTGCTCAAGTGTTAGCATGTTTGAAAACTCTGCATACTGGATGTATGTTTACCGTCTTTGTTTTTTCTTCTTCTATTGTCAACTTTGTTGTAACTTGTTGCAAGCACCATCCACTGCAATAAAAGTAACCACGAGGGCCTTCTTTTATTCTAGTCAGCATTTTATTGGCGGTAGCTTCCTCAGTTATTCTGTTGTCAGCAGACGGGTTTTAATTAGTGGGACATTCCAGAGACTAAGTTAGCAACCAAGTGAGGGAGGGAAGAGAAGAGTTGAGTGCTTTTGACAGTCTCTTCCAGCTGAGACTAAAGCAGAAAGTACCATCAGAGAATGGATCACCAAGGTGATAGCAGAGTTAAACATCAACCTTGTGCACTAATGCACTTGAAACAGGTAGTTAAATTACAGCATAATCAGTGGCTCATCAAGTAGCTCATTAGTGTCATTAGTTTTAGAGGGAAACATTATCCATGTGGGGAGTATATTATAAAATAAAACAATTACCATATTATTGTCACCATAACAGTAATTTGATTAGTGTTCCGTGCTTCATAGTATTTGGCCGTATTCTTATTTACAAATATTGTGGTTTGTTTGGCATTATTATGCAGTGCTGAGATTACAATGAGGCCAGTAGAGAGTCTTTTAGAGTGGAACATTTCTGTATGTTATCCCAAATGGTTATTCCCACTGGGTTTTTAAGAAAGGTACAGGTAATCTGATCTGTTTGTTCAGCATAGCGGGAGTGTTTGGGGGACAGACCTCTCACTGCCATATTGTGTGTAGCTGTCAACTTGTGTCAGATAAAAAACTGAGTATTTCTGTCTTGACTTAGGGATATTCTTTCTGCTACCGTATACTGCTACTTGAAACACTGCTTCAGGCAAACTACAAGTGTCAGAGTGCACTGGATTCCCTCTTCTTCTCTCAAGGATACAACATGTACAACAAAATCTTAATCTTGTATGTTTCTTGATTTTATTCTTGTATTGGATCCACTCAAGTTGCACCAAAGCATCTGCTTCACTTTCAAATGTTATCTCTTTGTGTCTACAGCAACAAGTTCCACAAAGCTGGAAGACCTGAGCTTTCTTGATGAACAGCGCAACACCCCCCTGCGGACATCAATTCGTCTGCCCTGGCATAATACAGGAGGAAGGCCACCTCAAGACTCTAAAGGTGAGTGCATTATGCATTGCTATTCCATTATACTATAGCTTTAGAAACATATAAGCCAATTAGAGAAAAGAGGAAAACGCATCAACTAATTCATTTATCAGCCAGTTCTCTTAGTTTTGTCAGTTGTAGTGTGTTCACCATGTCAGCTTCTACTTTAATGTTGAGAATGACAACAGATTGTTTGTAAAATGTAACAAACTCTTTAAAACGAAGTGCTTAGAATATTGGGACATACAGCACAATATCAAGTGCTGTCTGTAGGTATGTGAACAGTACAGTACATGCTCCTAAGTCTTCTGTCTCTGTACTGCAGTACATAAGGTTTTAAAGAAATAGCAATGGCTATGAAGATACTATGCTATGTTCTACTGATTATTTTTCATCATTCTTTATACCATTTAGAGTCATTTACAAAAAAGTGCTACAATTAATACATGATTGATTAGAGGTGCATGGCCATCCATTATTTAATTTAAATTAATATGCCTGAGTGCACAGCTAAAATGGAAAATGTCCAAATGCTTACTGTGCTTTGTAAACACTGCTGCACTGAGTGGTATTAATTAAGTTATTTAGATTTACAGATTAAAATGGTGCAAGTGTCTCTTCTTTCTCTGTATCTTTTATCGTAGTCAAGTATTTTGATTCCTGAAAGTGAAAGTCTTAAGGTCTTTTTCAAAAAAAAGTGTCAGTAATTTTTTTTGCACCAAGGTCAAACTTAGAATATACGTTATTTAATTATGCAACTGAAGAACTGTATAAAATGCCAACTGAAGAGCTTCACTATGAAAGGCTGCATATCTGAAATGTGCACCTGTGAACTGAAGTTGCTGATGTATTTATTAAAGTAAAGGCAGATCATGGAGACATTTGGTCAATGATCAACCATTCATCCATTTTGATTTTAGTGTTGTGCTATATTTTTGCGTTTGTGGGAAAATACCAAAATATTAATTCTACTTTGCTTATTTCCATTACTTTTCTTCAGCTCGTTTTGCTCCCTACAAACCTGTGGACATCATGCTCAAACCCTTGTTGTTTGAGGTGCCCAGCATCACCACAGACTCAGTGTTTGTGGGCCGAGATTGGCTCTTTCAGCAGCTGGAAGATGTCCTGAAGGCCAGTGATTCCAATGAGAACCAAGGAGCTGTGGTTGTGGGCAGCGTGGGTTATGGGAAGACCGCCATTATCTCCCGGCTAGTAGCACTGAGCTGCCATGGAAGCCGTATGCGTCAGATTGCCTCCAACAGTCCCAGTGCCTCCCCTAAAAGTAATCAATTTTAATGTTTGCCTTTGAAAGTAAGATTTACAGTAGTTGTAAGCATGTTGTCAAAGTTACTGAACAATACAGCAATGTATCACTTAATATGTCTGTATCTTCCTCGACAACATAAAACCAATGTTAGGCTAATTACAAAACATAAACGTCTTACTCTATTCCATACAAATGAATTAGTAGTTTTGACATTTACACACATATGTCACAAAGTGTGTGTCTGTTTCTTGCAGGTGGTGGACCAAACATGGAACTTCCTCTCAGCCAGCCCCCACAGCCCACTCCACCGTCCAGTGCTGCCAACACGCTGAGGACCAGTAGCTGCCCAGGTTCACCCGATATGCAGCGGTGCAAGGAGGAGGCTGTCAAACGTCTGGCTGCAAAGGTACAACTACTACTATACTATTCCTCATTATTTAAGAATAATTATTGCCAAAAAACCATAGCATGTACCCTCACATATAATGATGTAAACCTTCATTATTAGCCAGTCAGCTTATTAAAAATGATAACAGTGGAAAAGTGCTGCAATTCATAAATAACAGCAATGTTATTTAAATAAAGCAATAGGTATCTGTGTGATTAGCTCTCTTATGATAAAGACTGTGTGCAGATTGCTTTTAGTATGTATGAGATAGACTGCAGACATAGGCTCTGATCAGTCATTTATGTGTTTGTACATGATTTATGGTTTTATAAGCCTATCAAATGTGGCATGTTCCGTGGCAGTGTGTTTATGAAAGACAGTACTTGAAAAGTAGTGACTTCAGAAGAAGGCTTGACCATGAAAACAAGTTCAGTATTAATGTGCATTGCATCTCAGTGCATCCCTGTGACTGTCAAAATCAGAAAAGTTCACTTCAGGTCTCTAGCCTGCACTTTTAGCTTGCAGATGGAAGACATGACATGATAACTTTATGGGGAATTTTTGTCTGAAAGAGCACACGTTTTCCTTATAGTGCAGCTTATAGTGGAGCTTGAGAGTCATGTCTGAGAGCCTTCCTTTAAAGGTTGCATCTAAGCCACTGTAGCTTTTTGTAGTTTTCATCCAACAGCACTTAAGTTTCCTCTTGATTAGCCAGGAAACAAAAACAGTACATGAAGTGTAGCGTTTGATTATTTTCCATGCACAGAAGATCATGCGAAAGTCCATTTTCTATTACTACTTATTATTTTTTGGATTTTTTAGAATTGTTGACAATTGAGCAGACAACAGTAAAGGGATTACAAGATTGTTATGGTCCCCAGCTGGATGCAGTGTCATTGCAGTTCATGGCTAGCCTTTTAACGTTTGGGTCACCAATCACCATGTGGCAATCCACATGCTTTATTTGAAACACAATCTTCACAAACTTTTATTATTTACATTAAGGGCTTGATTTACTACGATCCCAAATACATAGTTCTAAATTGCATATGCAGTTGCATTTGTTGGTGAGAAAAGTGTGTATGTCAGAGTGGAGAATGAATTCTCGCATTTTGTTGTGGATGCTACAAATGTTAAGGTATGATGATGTGCTGTAGTTAATAAAAGTTTAAATGCTCATCCTGTGGTTGTGGGGGCGCAGGAACTTATTTGGAGGTATGTTTCACAAAAACCTAAAAAAAATTAAATCAAACCCTAAGAGTATAAAGATGTACTGATCACTTTTAGTCTCGAACTTCCTTTCTTCTGCTTATTTGAAGCTTATAAAGTCTATTTGTTCATTTGTAGTGTTAATATCTCTGCAATTTATTCAGCAACACTCTCATCATTATTTACACCTTTTGTCTTGGTAGCAAAGACACAATGGAGATAATCATGTTTCTGCGCTGCTTCCTGCATTCATGATCAGAATTGTTCAGCGACAGACAAGTCGTTACAGCTTGGTTTCTGGAGCTGCTGCTTGCACAGTGTTTTAGTTTTATAATCGTTAGCTTTGTTAGCTTTCTTGTGACTTTATGAAATACATTTTGTGGCTGAAACAAGTGACCATTAGCTACTTCTGTTCTATTGTGCTGTTTGTTAGATGACAAAAATTGTCCAGCATTAAACATGTTTGTCTTTACTTTTTGGGTGTTTTAGTGTAGACAATGTGGGACTACTGTGATTCAAAAAATATTTTGGAGACACAATGGCATTGAGGTTTCAGAGTGATCAGTGACCAGTAATTAGTCCCCAGCTCCTCCTTTTTATGTGTCTGTACGTTGACACTGAACCCAAGTTGCTTCCTTTGGGTCAGGCCAGCACTTTGCATGGCAACTCCACCGTCACTGGTGTGTACTTTTTACCAAGTATATCCAAGCCTCCCTGAAATACCTTGAAGGTGTTCCGCAGTTATGGATGTAGCAAAATGCATGAGTGCATGAGACAACCATTGCACAACTGAAGCAGCAGACTGCTGACTTCATGCTACTGAGCCTCATCTAAATGTGAAAACCAAGCCATATCCCTCAAGCCAGTTATTGTGTAAAGTGTTTCCAGCAGGCACTCTCACAGGGGCTCTGTTCCTGTGAAGTCTGAATACTGATGCAACACTGAGCAGCTTCTGTCAAATCCTGTCTGTTCTTTTTAATCATTGATTTAAAAGTGCAACAGGGGCACTGAGGCCATTACATTTTATGGTTCATCTTATTTTTTATTCCTTCTTTCCTGTGACAGAGGCACATTTTAGACGTAGTTTAATGGTAAATTCATTGTTATTCCACTAGATGAAGTACTGCAGTGTTGCATCATTGTTTGGATTTGTATTGCTCATTGATGAAGTGGTTGTCTGCATGCATGTAAGTATGCAATATTTCTTGCAGTTATTATATTTCTACAAACACTTGGCAGCTTCACTGTGACACATAAGGTAAAGGGCTAAAGGGAAAAGTACAATATTCTATATTATATATTCTTATTATTTTATGCTGCAGTAAACCAGTTTGTTTTTTATACATAATATAATTAATCAGGTCTAATGTCATCATATGACAGAGATTGTACAAATTTAAATCACCCAGCATGATGGTTTACAATCTTTTTTA
Organism: Helostoma temminkii; assembly: GCA_900302695.1. Classification (NCBI taxonomy): domain Eukaryota; kingdom Metazoa; phylum Chordata; class Actinopteri; order Anabantiformes; family Helostomatidae; genus Helostoma; species Helostoma temminkii. The sequence continues at coordinate 48,616 of OMLM01009786.1, read as the reverse complement.
AATGGATCCATCAGTCTCTTACACTGTTGTTATTTTGAGTTATTTTGTTTACAAATTTTTTGTCTGGTCTTTATGATGATATGTAGAGCTAATGTATTTCTTTGGATTTTAAGAGCAGTCCTATGTTGTTGTATTCTTTACTTCTAGAAGCTTGTAATCATTTTCTTCATTTGCTGGAGCCACCAACGAAGTTCCAAAATTAGGTTTCAAACATTTCTGTTTTTATTTGGAATTATTTCAGAACATGCTACTAACAGGAAAATGGCAATCAAGTTAGGTTTTGCTCACACGTGAGCAAATGTCCACCATGGTAGTAGATTGACAATCAATTTTACACATTATAGTTGTTAATACAAAGTTGTGTTGTTTTACAAAAGTAAAACAGAACTTCTTCTTGCAATGCAATGTCCAGCCAGATCAAAAGAATAAAAATATACTTATACTTAATATATCAATTACCATTCAGTATAAGTCTAGCAATCCTTCAGATTGTCTCTGTCTCCAGTTTATTTTTACTAACAATCCACTTTGGACCAGTGCTGTGCTACAGTACCTCAGCAGATAACTGCATGGCCCTGGGCCACACTTTGTTACAGCCAAGTGCTTTTGATTGATATTATATTGAGATTTCCTTGATATTTCCTTCATTGCTGGGCTTTTCTCTGTATCTGCCAAGTTATCATTTAGCTTTAGTTGTGTTTATTGGTCAGTCATTTTCATTAGTTATCACTGGCAGTGAAGCAGTGGGCAGGCTGAGGAACATAGTCATGGTAGTGGTTCCCAGCAGAGGAACAGGTCACCAGCTCCTCCTGCTGCTGCTGAAGTGTGTCAGCTTTTTTAGGTTGGACTGTAATTAGAACACAGTCACACTTCTCCAGAGCATCTTTCTTTCCTTGTTCCCTACCTCTGTCCATACTTCTAAATCAAATCTCCCACTGCAGTAGCCTGTTCAGACACAGAAAATGCTCCTTTTAAACCTCCACCTGGGCTCTACAAACTGCTTTTTATAATAGAGTTTATTTGAGGTGGTCAGTGTTTGACCCATTACTTCATAATCTCTTGTGTGGAATAGGATGGACACAGTCACGTTCTCAATTTGGTTGATAATGTGCGACTTCGAAGGGAGGGTGCATCAGATATAATACTGCATTTACCTTTTAGTAGAGGTTTTTGTTAAGATTGCTGTTTTTTGAAAGGCTTTGAGGCACTTAAATGCTCCTAGCCTTGAATATTTTTCATTACTAAAAGGGATCCTTTTGTTAATTTACATTCTTCAGTATTCCTAAATATACTTTAATATATGTTTTACTTCACCCTAAGTCTTAATAAACTGTGTTTATCTGTTGTTATCTTCTTTTTGTTGCAGGTGGTGGCATATCACTACTGCCAGGCGGATAATACATACACTTGCCTGGTACCAGAGTTTGTACATAGCATTGCAGCTCTGCTGTGCAGAGCACACCAGCTCAGTGCATACAGGGAGTTGCTGCTGAAAGAGCCACACCTTCAGAGTATGCTTAGCCTGCGCTCATGTGTCCAGGACCCAATGGCTGCTTTCCGAAGGGGGGTCCTTGAGCCACTAGCCATCCTTCGTAAGGGTAAAACACCTTTATTTAATATTGTACATTGAATTACATTTTTGTAGGCTTCTTTTTTGTAATAAAGCAACTGATGAGTAATCTGACATTAAATTAGAAGGTATAGTGGGAGCAGTGGCTGTGTAGTTGATGAATCCTAATGTCTATCGAGGCCCCTATCATCACTCTCACCAAACCTCAGACAAAGCCAGATTTAGTTATTACAGTGAGATGCTTGTCTTCACTCTCATAATGGAGCAGTTTTGTTGAGCTACTACTGTTATTAGCTGTATCTCACTGCATATTGTCTTACTTGTGTTGGTTATTTTGTGTGTTTTAAGAGCGCAAGATTCCAGAGGAGGACCACATCATCTTGATCGATGGGCTGAACGAAGCAGAGTTTCACAAGCCTGATTATGGAGACACTATTGCCTCCTTCATCACTAAGATCATTACCAAGTTCCCCTCCTGGCTTAAACTGGTGGTCACTGTCCGGGTCAGTTTACTGGTAAGAAATGTCATTAAAGACGCTGTGCTTCAAATTAAACTGCTTTAGTAGGGGATACTTACTTAAGCTAATTGCAGTAGCTTAGCTCTTAATTTAGAATTCTCCCCAAATTCTGCCAAATTACAAAACCAACGACAGTGAGTATGAGCATGAGTTGGATCTGCTGTCAAGTGGTAATGTTGTTCAATAATATGATACATTGTACATTTTGAACGGTTTTCCTAAGTTGATCCTCTTTGTCATGCTGTCTGGAGCTGTCTGTGTGTCACTTTGAACAGGCTAACATAGTGACACTAGGTTAGCCAGTCGCAGAGATGTGCTAGACCTATGCTGAATGCCACACTGAGAATGTCTGAATCTTTGGGATGCCAATGTCTAATTAATTTCCTTTTGCTTGGGTGAATAGCTGAGCCTGTGATAATAATGTGATAACTAATTGACTGACATCCTGAATTCAAGTTAATAATATTCAGGCAGAGTCCAGACTGAGAGTTCTGTTCATAAGCACGCAATGCACTACAAACTGAGTTTAGCCCATTTGTTTTAATTCTGCAGCTGTTAGCCAAAATTAAAATTCAGTCCATGATGAGGTTCTCTGAATGAGCTAAATCAATATAACACTGACAATTTGTATTCAGCTCTTATATATTCACAACTATGAATCTTTCAGTAGCAGTTTATCATGTATAAAAGTTTAAAATGTTCCAATCCACTGCACACCAGACAACTGGTTTATAACATTTCTGTGAAAGGAGTGTAGGTGGATTGACACAGCAAAGTGGTATTTTGATTGGAAAGAATTCATGTCATAACCCCTGAACTTGCTAGTCAGTTTTGTTTGTCACAGTGTCTGAATAACTCGAGTCATATATAAAAAGGATGAATCATTCATATTTCATTGGTAAGGCCTTCATCAAAGGAAGCCATGAAAAACTACTTCTCAGTTTGCAACCACAGAGCCATATTTGCACATAGAAATATACAGAAAGTTTCACCGTGTTATTTTGTGCTTTGGACAGTTTAATAGGATCTCACCTTGGAGAATGTGAGTGAGTGAGTTTGTTAGCTGTACCATGTCATCATGAGGAAGCGAGAAGTGTTATCTCACTGAGGCAATGTTTGTGTAACCTCAGACAGGCAGAGGATTGGAGGATTGTGGTGCATTGATTTCTCCATTTCTCCAACCCCCCGGGACATAAATTGAAATGTGAGCTCTGGCTTAGACCTCTCCTTGCCAGCTAGCCCCCATCCCATTCATCCTGTGCCTCTTAATGCTCACGTTCCCTGTTTTGTTTTTCTTATAGCCAGATTTCCAACAGTAACAAGTGTCTGCTTTACCCTGATAGCTCAGCGTTTTTGCTCCCTTTACTGCTGTTACAGCCACTGCTGATAGTAAAATCACACAAGCACACATACATTTTTTGATGATAAAGATGAAGAATGCTTCTGGCCATAATTCCTCCATTATTAACAAAATTTATATTGCAGACACTAGACAAAGTGTTGTTTTGTAGAGTATTGAGAATTGGCTAACTTGTAATGAGAAGGAATTTAAGCAGCATTGCTACTGAAATAATACTTTTCAGCAATGACTCATAATGTCTTCATTTTGTTTCTTCTGTAGGAGATCACCGGTCTTCTGCCCTTCTCTAAGATCTCCCTGGATGATTTTTCTGACAACAAGGAAATAAGTAGTGACCTCAGTTCATATATCCAGTACCGTATTAATGGCAGCAAGGATATTATAAACAATATTAGCCTGAATGGCAAGGCTGACCCTATGACAGTTGGCAGACTAAGTAACCACTTGATCTCGCGTAGCCAGGGCTCTTACCTGTATCTGAAACTCACCCTTGATCTGTTTGAGCGAGGCCACCTGGTGATCAAAAGTGCCAGCTACAAAGTTGTGCCTGTCTCCGTGGGTGAACTCTACCAGTTACAGTGTAACATGAAATTCATGACAAATTCAGCCTTTGAGCGTTCACTGCCCATCCTCAATGTGGCGCTGGCCTCACTACACCCTTTGACTGACGAACAGCTATTCCAAGCCATCAATGCTGGATTCATCCAAGGAGAACTGCAGTGGGAGGACTTCCAGCAGCGCATGGAGCTGCTCTCATGCTTTCTCATCAGACGACGAGACAAGACACGCATGTTTTGCCACCCATCCTTCAGAGAGTGGCTGGTGTGGAGAGCTGATGGAGAGAGCACTGACTTCCTCTGTGACCCCAGGTCAGTTCTCTGCTTTGTAAATCATCAGCTCTTTCTTCAGGAATGTGGGCTGTTTACAGACATTACAAAGCTCTGGTGCATCTAAAACACTATGTTGTACTGTATACAAATATACTTTAAACTCCATAGGAAAATAGAATCTATTACATGGCAATAGTCGAGGTTACTTAAATAGCATATTTAAATCTGAATTGTCTTATAGTAATTTTGAGACTGTTTCCTGGAGCATTGCTTGAAAATCATCACAACAGAGAGCACCATTATGATTGAGAAATAATCATGTTGTTTGTTCCAGTGTCCAATCAAAGAGATAAGTTTATCTGTTTCATTTTGAATTAGTCATTAATAATGTTTGTATTATCATGGCAGCTATTTCTCATGCAAAGTAAACTGGCAAAAAGACTTTGTGTATTATAGAGAGTAAGTGAAGGTTCTTATCAACAAATGCAGCATGACTCAGTTCTGAGTCAGAGAGGAAATTGAATTTGTGATGTTCCAGAAATTTACTTTAATCATAACAAACCAGTTTTTATAATGCACTTGCTAATATACTGTATTACAACTTTCATTTTGTTACTAGCAAACAATTTGCAATGGTATCACTGGCATACAGCGATATCTTCTGCATTATTGCCGTACTAAAGCTAACAAGTAACATTTCATCTTTAGTCCTAAGCCATTACAGAAGGTAATTCCAAAGGTGTTTCAAATAGCTAGATGTCAGTAAAGCAGTATAGCAGTAAACTATCATTGCCTCTCTTGCCTGTCCGCTTATCTATTTTATTTGTGTAACCTAACTGTAATTATAGAGCCCCTTCACCCACATTAGCAACTTCAGTCATTCACACTTAATATATTGGATGATGTCATGTTGGCTTGCTTTTTCCTCCCTGTTGCTTGTCAGTAACACCTCTGCTCACACAGTGGTGTCAGTAAGTGGACCTAAGTTGCATATTCTGGTCTTTTCAGCCTCCCAACTCTGTCATTAAAAAACAAAGGCTCAGCGTCTTGCACAGAAAATGTTCTCAAAAGCTTGTTGCACTGCCTCTTATGTCTCTGCCCATGCACTAATAGAGAGAATTTTAACCAGATCAAAGTGATCTGCAATCATGCATGTCCTTTTAATGAAGTTCTGCATAAATTAGTGGCAGGGTGCCTAAGCGGAGAGGGAAAGGAGAATTCGGGGGTTTTACATTCTTCACCATCCTTTACTGGGGCATTGTCCAACATTTTTAGTTGCTCACATCAGTACTGATGGAAATAGTTCTTCATGACAAGGTGGCCTTCATGATCAGAATGAATACTTTCATGTTAGGTGAGGCAGATGGACATGAATGATGAACACCACCTGAAGTTAATCATGAAGCTAAAAACCAAACACAAAACAAAGTATTGTATAAAACAATATTATGAGCATTAAGTTATGCACGCCAAGGAAAAAGCATCGTAATATATGTTACCTCTTCTGATGTTGTTTTTTGATCCAGGACCGGTCATGCTCTCATGGCATTTATGTTGTCCCGCCAAGAGGGGAAGCTGAATCGACAGCAAACCATGGAGCTGGGACATCACATTCTCAAAGCGCACATCTTCAAGGTAGAGCTGTGGAACCCATACATGCTCTCTGTATCTACCTCTTCAAAGTGTTTCACTCTCTATTTATGTTTTTTGACTATAAAGTATAAGGGCCATGGGATGTGAAAAACATAACTTGTGCAGCTCAGGATCACTGCTGTTATGGATGTGTGTGTGTGTTTGTGCATTCATATATGTATTAGAGTGTGTTTGTTATGTATGCAGGGCCTGAGTAAGAAAACAGGAGTCTCATCCAGTGTACTACAGGCTTTGTGGATCAGCTGCAGTGCCGACGGCCTTTCTGCAGCATTGGCCTCTCTGAGGAACATCTACACACCCAACGTCAAGGTAAATATAGTATCTTTCTGACATAAAGCAAGCAGAAATAAGATTTTTATTATTCTTAAACCTAAATTTGCCAATTACACATTTTCAAAATTCTCCCATCATTTACTGTCATCCTAATTGTCTGTTTTTGAGTTATTGTGTATAGCACTCAAAAGAGACACTTACAGAATGACCTTATTCTGTCCTCTGAGAAAAACACCATTAATTTTCCAGAGAATCCAACAAATAACAAATTAGTCCTGTTGGTATATACTCATTTAGCTTGGTGGTTCTGTTTGGCTATACATTTATTATTGATTTCCTCATCATGGAAGAGAATAAACCTAAAAAAAAAAACCTTCATTTGGAATATGACATTTGCTTTATGAAGAATTTCAACATATCAGCTTTTGTAATTAAATTGGTTAAAAGAAGTAAATAAAATGTATCTGAGATGTATATTTTGCTGTTGTTTAAATTGGTCTTTTGAACCATAAGCTGGTTACGTTATGGCCTTTAGCTATATTCAATTGAAACACAACCTTTCAAAGCACTTCTGTTGTTTTTCTCAGAAGATGACTTCTAAATGGATAAAAGCTGAAAACTGTTTGTAGATGCAAGAGCACAGATGGTACAGTTGTACTTTGATAATATTATTTCAACACCAGCTGTCTGTGTTTGCATATTTATTTGTATGATCAGGTGAGCCGTCTGCTGATGCTTGGTGGAGCAAATGTGAATTATCGTACAGAGGTCCTAAACAACGCACCAGTGCTCTGTGTTCAGTGCCACCTTGGTCACCAAGAAATTGCATCCCTTCTGCTTGAGTTTGGTGCCAGTGTAGATGTGGTGTCTGAAAATGGCATGAGCCCCCTCAGCTTTGCATCTGCTGCAGGACACTTGGGATTAGTCATGCTCCTCTGCAAGAGGGATGCCAAGGTGAGGATTTCTACTTACTTAATTGTTTACATATATTTAGAAATGCATTTTGTCATAGAGATTAGACAGCCTTTATGTTTAAGTCATGTTTACTCACACCAACTTTGCTAATTCAAAGTTACAGTGATGCAGCACATAATTCATATCTACTTTACAGTACATTTATGCAAAGCGGTGGGTATATTTCCTGTCTTTCTGTGTCAAAGAAACCAAAAACATTGTGTTGCTTCCAGGTTAATCACATGGATAAGAGTGGCCAGTGTGCGTTGGTCCATGCTGCACTTCGAGGACACCCAGAAATTATCCAGTACTTGCTGGAGCTGGAATGGAGTGCTGATGGGCTGCAGCAGGACTGCGCTCTGAAGAACAAAGCTCTGCAGCAGGCTTTGATAGCAGCCTCCAGCATGGGACACACACAGGTCTGACTGACAAACATGCACATATTTAATATAACACAAGTTTCAAGGTGCATAATTAAAATTAATGAGCCTGGAGCTATGATAAAGAAACTCAGGTGGGGTTTTTATCTTGATTTTATTAAAGCATAACTCAATACAAAACACAAATGAAAGAAAACACTGGCTATTGGTACAAAATACCATCTATTGAATACTATGACCACAACAATGTTTAACAAACTATTTCAGATTTGTCAGAAAGCAGAGGAGGCCGATGATAAAATCTAAGCAGGTCTTGTTCTCAGTGATGATGACTTAAAGTGTTTTCAGCCTTGTATGTCTGAAAGCAGGATTCAGAGATCGATCACAGGGCAGTGCCTTCATCTGCCCAGGTGCGATTTTGACTGAAGGATTATTTTGGTTTCCTCATTAGCTGAAATGGGATCCTGAGGCCCAGCTTAGACAGAATTGGGCCAGGCTAAGCTCTCAGCTCATATGTAGAAGGAAACGCTGTTATAGTTCACCTATTAATCAGATTGGACTTAACTCACATAACCTCTTGGTGGATCAAGTACCAGAAGCTCTCTAGTCTGCTGTGATTAATTAGTAATATCTTTTGCCTTTTTGGTCCTACTCGGCTACATAATTATCATGTTCCACAACCTCTTGAAGCTTTATTTGATATCTTATGCTGGAAGAGTATACCATTAATCTACATTTCTTTTTTGGCAGGTTGTGAGTAGCTTGCTGGCTTTGAATAATGAGCATGCTGTGCAAGTCGATAGCTACGACACTCTGTGGGGAGAAACAGGTATGTTTTCATCCATCTTTTTGCATTATGTGACAGTCTTGTATTAACACCTGCTGTTTTAGCATTCTGGACCACACTGTTATAATTGCATGCTACAGTGGAAAGTCTGCACAGTAATGCAGTCAATGACGCTGTTCCTAGTTCCCTGCTAAAAGCATTACTTACTGTAGTCATGTGGGTTTCTACTGAGGGTTTTAACACAGTTTTTTCTCTAAACACTTCAGTTACAGTAACCCCTCAGTGGTACTGCATTTTTTAGTATTTTGAAGGAACTCCACCAACTGTTGTATGTATTCCAATATTTACCATTGCTGAGGAATCACAGTAGATTTTGAGCTTCAAAACGTAATACTCGATTAGGTTCATGCTGTTGCCTGATTTAGAAGTGATGACACAGAGCAAGAGACAGACTTTGTCAATCATGGGTAGATGATATGGACGTTGGCTGTTGTAATGGCCTTCTTGAAGCCATTTGAGATTGAGGAAACATGAAAATCCATTGAATGCAGCAGAGAGCATGGAGCAATATTTTGTTTAACAGAAATGACACAGTACAATGCAAGACCTCTGCAGTATCATCACACACTCTAAAAGGGTCTCGGCTTAAATTTGTTAGCCATTGCAGAGATACTATGTATATAGTATATGCAGTGTGTGATGCTTTTTTATTCAGCTCATCAGTGTGTACTACAGCGATGAGTCAAATACACAAAAAGTTGTATATATTGACTATATTGTAGCACGTGTTCAAATTGAAAATATCATTGTGAGCATGTGCTTTTCTTTCTGGTTTAAGTGCTAAAATATTCCTACATAAGTTTTAGACACATGCAGTGTTACAACTACAGAATCTCCTATGATTTTTTAAAAAATGCTTTGAAATGTTGTTTTTCATCTTGAGCGTGAGCTTTTGCTCTGAGAGTTCAGTGATCTAGAGCTATAAATGTTCAAATTCCACTCCTTATTTGAATGTGCATTTGATTATTTTTGAGCATTTGATGCTTTTTATGAACAATATACCAGAATAGATAAAAAAGGAGAGTTTTAATAATAGTCTGTTTGTATCTGTCTCTTGTAAGCCAATAGGATTTAGCACTAAAGGTTTGTTGCTACTAGGATGTAGTCCAGCCTGTTCATGAAGAGGCTGTCCACAATGTGGTTAACTGGTGCTTGAAAACATAACAAGATGTGGGTTGCATTATTAAACCTGATATGTAGCTTGCCGTTATAATTGCTGTGCATTATAGTAATTAAACATCCATAAGCGTTAGCCATGTGTAGCTGCAGCCCAGTATTTACCTCTCAGATCTGTTTACAGATTGGATGCTAAATTCAAGGCTCAACAAGATTTTAAAAAAAAACTTTATTAATCCCTGGGGAATTATTTATAACCAGCACTGGTGTAACGAAATAGCAGAGCACAGGTAGGAATAGAAAGGTGCTGAGCTATATACTTGACTTCTTAACCCATGACATGACTCCATGTTCAGATATTTTTGCACCTGCCTGACAATTTAAAGTTTCTTTATTCACAGAAAATGAAAAACAAACAAATTTTCTACAGACAATAAATATTGACTGGTATAGAAAGAGTAATAAAAATGACTCAACTAATGATAACTAGATTCAAACAGCAGGAATGATTTGAAGCAAGTGTTATTTTAAATCTCAGTGTCACCTCAAATCTCACTCTATACAGTGTGGAGACTTAATAATCTGACCTGGTAGCAGCTGGTGCTCTGATGCAGAGAATACTGCAGATGACAAAGTTCCTGAAATATCTCCTTGAAAACTGTCCATTTATCACTGTCATGGAAACAGTTTTCAGATAACAACCTGTTTCTGTGAAAATGTATTTCACATTCAGTGGAATATTACATCTTTATGCAAATTGGTCCACTGTCTCCTGTGCTTAAATGGAGGCAGATTGGATTGTACATCTGTGCGATCATTATCTTTTAAAACACCTTTTTAAAATGCAAAACACTTCCACGAAGTAAGATGGTTTAACTGAAAAAATAATTCTCTTTCTCTGCAGAGGACATATTTGTGTATAACATAAAATGCACCTAAAGGATGCAGCATTTTGTAATTTTCATTTGTCAGTCACTGAGTCATACTTAATTGATAAAGTGCATTCTGAGAAACACAAAAACAAGAAATCTAATCAACTATAACATTAGCAGGGACACACTGAAAAAACAACTATGAAATAGATCACAGGATAGAAGAAGTTACACTAAAACAGTTAATGTGTGAGAAAAAGGTTCTCTGAGGCAGGAATGTAGATATGCTTTAGTATAAAAAAAAATGTTAGTCAGATTACACTTAATTGAAAAAATGCTGTTGGCTTGGCATGAAGATATGCAAGTGGCTTTAAAATAAAATTTTAATAAAATTAGTTGGAAAACAGGTCACTTTAAAATATCAACAATCAGTACAGCTGCTCATTGTAATCCAGCACCATCCCAGGTGCTGCAAATACTACTCCCAGGAGGACAATCAGAGTCTAAGTTTAGCTACACAGATTCATTGTTGTACTGTGCTATGTGCGAGGATATCCATATTTTGAACAGATGGAGGGTGGGGCTGTTTGGCTCTGATGACTATTCAGCCAGATGGATGATGTCAGTCAGATATGGAGTCTCAGTACCATCTTAAATCTCTCAGAGGTGACTGTGAGAACGGAGCTGTTGTGATGCTTAATGTGGCTCTCTGTGTTTGGACAACTAGCGTTCATTTAAGATCGAGCCATCTGCTGCCACACATCAACATCCTCTGATTAACTGTAAGCATTGACCATTTCAAGAATCTGTCTTTGTTTTCTTTGCAGCCGCAAAAATTAGTACAAATTAATAACCGATTTTTCCCCCTTTTTGTGTAAAATGAATTAGACAGAGCTAATTCACGCTTGGTCTGACAAAGATACAAAATATAAACAAAACTGGGTGTTTAACAAAATTGTTTGAGTTTGTTGTCTAATGCTTGTCTGTTGATGCATAAAATGACTGGATTCTCATCTCTCCAAGGCAGGAATTTAATGAGCTTAATAAGCATAACATAATTGTCTGTTTCAAACTCAATTAGCACCAGACATTAGCCTCCATTTCTCTGCTCATCTTCTCTGTGAAGAAAAGCAGGGATTATGGGATTGCAGACATGATTTTTCTCCTTTTCTTACTCTCACTAATAAGTCTCTGTGTACTGTACTGTACGTGTTATCATGTTCACTGATCTTATACATTGTCCTTTCTAGCTGAATGTTAAGTGGAATAGTTTCAATCCCACTCACCAATATAATGTACTCTTACCTTAACTTGTTCCTCTGTGTGTTTCCTACTCTCTCCTCTCCTTAGCCTTGACAGCAGCAGCAGGGCGGGGCAAGATGGAAGTATGCAGATTGCTGTTAGAGCAAGGGGCAGTGGTGCAGCAGGTCAACCGAAGGGGGGTATCTCCTCTATTCTGTGCTGTCAGGCAGGGACACTGGCAGGTAAAACATACAAAATGCCTTCTTCTCCCAAACAGACTTTTCTTCTGTAGTCACAATAAAAATAAAATGTGTGTATTTTATTGTTTTGCACGTCAAGATTTTAGAACTCTGTATTGTTATTGTTTCTGGATGGAGGATCATGGTCTCAGCTAAAAGCTCAGTGTGACCACTGTTTTTACCTCTAGATCGCAGAGCTGCTGTTGGAGCATGGTGCTGACATTAACATCAGCGACAAACAGGGCAGGACCCTACTCATGGTAGCTGCTTGTGAGGGTCATCTGAGCACTGTGGATTTTCTGCTTTCTAAAGGTTAACTACAAAAGCATCACTATCACAGAATAGCCACGATTATTTTCATTCATAAGTGATCTTAGTGATTTTTAAAAATTTTTTATGACCTTTAACTTCTTCTGGTTTATCTTAAAGGTGCATCCTTGACTTCAATGGACAAAGAGGGGCTGACACCCCTGAGCTGGGCATGTTTGAAAGGCCATAAGAATGTTGTGCAGTTTTTGGTGGAGAAAGGTGCGGTCATCGACCACACGGACAAAAACGGACGAACCCCACTGGACCTCGCTGCGTTTTATGGAGACGCAGAGATTGTGAGTATAATAAGCTGAGGCTTGTTGAAAACATACCAACAACCATCACCAGCGCATTCTCAGACATACAAAACTCTTCATTTAGCCCAAAGTGAGAGCATCCCTGTGTCATTATTGAACACATACCGTTCTGTGGCAACACTGCTCTTGACTGTTGGCATAGTGTTCAAGTGTTTCTAACTCTCTGAGCTCTTATGCAGGTCCAGTACTTGGTGGAAAGAGGAGCAGTGATAGAGCATGTGGACTACAGTGGGATGAGGCCTCTGGACCGAGCGATAGGCTGTCGAAACACGTCGGTGGTGGTGACTCTGCTGAAGAAGGGGGCCAAGCTGGGTAAGCACCTCCTGTACATTTTATTACCAAGTGTGTACAGCTTGGTGAGCAGATACTCTTAACTAGTACTAATAGAGCAGATTATGTTCCTAGAAACTGTGGTCTGCAGTTTGGTCATTTTTCAGCTAACACAGAGATTCTCAGTATTTACTTTGGTCTCTATGCTTACTGTGTTTCTGTCTTGCTCAGCATGTCATGACAAATTTTGTGGAAATACCCATTATAATATAAATACCCGTTTCCATTGCTGCTTTTCACTCACTGTTAAGCGAGTGTTGTGTCTGTGTTCACTTCTGCTGGCATGTCAGTGCATGTGCATGTCCTTCCTTTTCTCCCTCATATGCCGCTTGGCTAATTTAAGAATATGACTTATCACTTAAATGACATTCATAGAGATATCTGGGTCTGGAGTTTATTTTCAGTGCATTCCACTGTCTCATAATAAAACATGAAAAAGGAGTACGTAGTAAAACCTTTATATTTCCTTCAGCACACTTAACAATCTGCATGCATTTACTGCTAAAATGCAAGGCTATTTTGAGTTGAGTGGCACATGAGCATATATTGTCACACATACCACAGTACCGTTTTCACTTAGAAATGACTATTCTTGTTGCATGACCTCTTTTTTCCTCACTTTCTCCCTTTTAACTCTTTTCTTAACTGCTTTCAATAAACTAAGGTTACAGAACGTCACCTTACGATCGATCAGGTACAATCTTTAGGTAACTTTACCTTGTTCCAATATCCAGACAATAAAGTGATCATCTATTACCACCAAATAACAACAACTTAACATTTCCTTCTCGACTTCTGTGCTTCCCTTCTTTACACACAGGTAATGCTGCTTGGGCCATGGCTACTTCCAAGCCGGATATCCTTATCATTCTTCTTCAGAAGCTGATGGAGGAGGGAAACCTACTTTACAAGGTAATAAAAGACATAGAAATCACTTCCCTTTATCAATGTAATGCTCATGTTCCTAAGCTGCCCTGCTGTACTACAGATGTTTCTCATCTGATACCTTCATTAATTGTCGTGTTTAGCATTTAACAATTTAGGAGAAGGTCAATGTAACAATGGAGTGTTGTTTTTTTCTAGCTAAGTTAAATGTTTTTAAATGAAAGGCTGTGCATTTTCTGTCCTGCTTACAAAAGGATCCAATATAAATGCCCGACATTTAATAGATTGAGTTTTGTGTCAGAAAGGCCAAACCTGTCACATGCAGTGTGTGTGTGTTATTACAGCTTGCTTGTGTGTTTTGTGTGATTGATGAGAAGGGAAGGCCAGACCCAGAGAGCAACTGTTGTGGGAGTATCTGTTGAATACCTTGCCCTGCTTTCCTCCCTCACATTTTTCTGCTGGTTGTGTCCTTGTCTTCACTGCATGGTTTGTCCTCTGTGTCCTCTAGAAAGGGAAGATGAAAGAGGCAGCCCAGAGGTACCAGTATGCCCTAAGGAAGTTTCCTAGAGAAGGTTTTGGCGATGATCTGAAGGCATTCAAAGACCTGAGAGTCTCCCTGTACCTCAATCTTTCCCGATGTCGCAGAAAAACAAATGTAAGCTACTTAAGGGACACCCCTTTTTTCTTTTTACTTTGTTCCTCAGCCAGTACTGTATGTTCAGCATTGTCTTTTAGCTACATAAATGTTAATTGTCAGTATAATAGAAATTGTGGGTATCTTTAAACTTATAAATCCTAAAGAATTGACTTTGTTTCAGTGAAGTGTCCTCAATTGACTTAAAATGTTATACCCAGATCCTAGTCAAAAAAATGTAAAATGATTTGAGCATGTGTAGGCATCAGAAGCTTGTTAGTGTTCAGATGAGATGGGTGGATATCAGTCCTCGCAAACCTTGTGAAACTGTTTCAGTTCTTCATGTGCCAATGTGCCTGTTGGATTCAGAGTTGGATTGTGTCTGAGCAGTTGTGCTTTTTGCCTGTGTACATTTTTAATCCAATTTTTTAATTGAGTGATGAATTAAGTATGTACCAGGTGTAGCTATTTGAACTACAAGTGTTAGAATATTGTTCTGAATAATTGTTTCTGCAGTTTTTTAAAACAACTTTTATTGTAGCAGCACAACTTTGCAATGAGCCAGCTGTTAATGTGATGCATGCCACAAACTAGCAAGAGATGTTAAACATACACAGTGAGGTTGTCTGTTTCTATAGGACAGTGCAACTGGATGCCCGTTCTGGCATTTTACCACTTCACAAGTGTGGGAGAGCAGCATAGTTCAAATTCTGCTATTACTTAGTGTTGTTCTTCTTGTGTCTGTTTTGACTTTACTCCATTAATTGGTAAAACCTGTCTTCAGAATAAACAACCACCGAGTACAGTACAGTTGGGTCCACAAGTATTTGAACAGCGACAGTTTTTTCCACCACAATGAAACTGAAGTAAAACAATCAAGATGTGTTTAAATGTGTAGATAGCTTTAATTTAAGGGCTCGGTTGAAACTATTGCATAATGTTCCATTAAAATTGTAAGTTTTAATAATTTACTCTGGATACTCTGGATTTATTTTCTGTTATGATGTATAGAATATTTGATTTGCACACATCTAGTTTTTGCTATTGCTCAGATTTGTCTTGTTTCTTCACTGGCTCTGGCAGCTTTTTGGATTTAATATTAATATATTCAGGTTCCATATGCAAATGCAACAATTAAAATCAACTCATGATCTTTGATGTGCTTACATACCTACTACTAAATGAACTAAATGGGAAATAACACACACCTGACCATGAAACAGTTAAACAGCCAGCGGTCCAAATATTTAGAGTCTACAAATAGCAATGAATTTTCTACAGCCAACATTTTTTATCAAAATTAGAGCTGTCAGTCCACATATTTAATTTCACATTCATAGTTAGGGCATACAGACCCAAAATTATGAAAATGTATAACTGTTCGAATACCGTGTTTATAATGTTCGTGTCTGTGATTGAAACTAACCTATACAGGTATATGGTTAAGTATCCTGGTCTGTGGTAAAGGTTCATTTTAAGAGAATGGTCAGAATATCAAGTGGTTGACAGAAATGTATTTACTCTGCTCATCTTGTAGGATTTTGGGATGGCTGAGGAATTTGCAACAAAAGCATTGGAGCTGAAACCCAAATCCTATGAGGCCTACTATGCCCGTGCAAGAGCTAAAAGGAGCAGCAGGTAAACTGTTCAGCACCAGACCAGTTACTGTATGTGTTACATTATAGTACATTGTGAATTATGTGTGTTGGATCTGTTATTAATTAATTCTATTTCCCATCCAAAGGCAATTTACAGCAGCTTTGGCTGACCTGCATGAAGCAGCCAAGCTGTGTCCTAATAATCGGGAAATCCGTCGATTACTTGCTCGAGTAGAGGAGGAGTGTAAGCAGATGCAGCGCACACAAACCAAAGGAGGCCTCGGTGGGGCTGCAGCTGCTTGCAGCCAGGCGTCAGGAGGCCACGAGTCTGACCAGGATCGAGATGAAGGACAGGAGGATCCTTCAGACCACAGCCTTGCTAGGAGTGTGGAAGGCCAAAGAGACATCCTGGAAGAGGAAGAAGAAGACGAGGAGGAGGCGTCACAGCATGACAGGACACCTGATGCCTCTTGGTCACAGAACAGTTTTTCCTACAGCAGAGTCTTACCCTCTGAGCCTGTTGGTAACATAAAGGGACATCAGAATCAGAGTCTGAACCCCAGCTCACCTCCAGGCCCCAGCAGGCTACCCCCCCACCGTTACCCTCGAGAGCACCGGGAGGCTCTAGCCCAGCAGGGCCTGGTCCTCCAGCCCACGAAGCAAGCTCAGATAGTCAAGACCAACCAGCATATGAGCTCCATGCATGCAGGGGGAGGGGCTGTGGGGGGCCGCCCAGGAGGGCCCAAATCTCAGTATGCTCCTTCCAGTCCCCTGCCCAGTAGACACATGTCAAGCATGTTGAAGCCTGGACCAGGCATCGACATCAGCCCTCTGCCTCCCCCAGCTGATGAGCCTTTGTACGGGAACCGCATGTCACTGGCAGCTGCCTCCACCTCCATGGGTCACAGTTGTGAAAACGATAACCTACATTCGTCCCAGGTTTCCTACATATCTTGCAGTAATTCCAAAGGTCTAGGTCAAGACAGGCTGTCTGCCCAATCAGCCTCTTCCCTGGATGGGTTGGCCTGCTCTGGTCCAGGTCCCCAGGGAAACCACACTGATGCAGGAAAGGAAGGGATGTGCGGTGCAGTAGGATCCCAGGGAGGAGGCAACAGCAGCAACATGCGTGTGTCCAGTTCCACTAGTAGCCTGGCTTCTAGCAGCAGTCTATCAGACAGCGGCAAATTGGGACCCGACGTCCGCATCAAGACAAAGCACAGCCAACAGGCCAATTCTGCAACAGAATACAAACCTAGACCCTTCATGGGCGTAACTGACAAGACAGCACGCTTTCAGCAGCAGCATCAAGTACCACATCAGCAGCACCACAGCTTGCAGAGTCACCAGAGTCTGCAGTCTGCCGGCTGCAGCTGGCTAAACCACTCGTCTGACGGTCTGGTGTGTCCCAGCATGTCAGCAATGGGCCTGCAGCCAGTCGACTGTGAGCTGCCTTACGCCAAATCAGCCAGCACTTACCAGGAGCAGCACAAACCTCCGCCACCTCAGGGTGCTATGGCAATGAGTAGCTTACAAAACGGCATGCATGCCAAGGAATATGCTGAGAAATTCTGCCAAGCCTCCAATTGTTACAAAGAGTCCAAGCCAGCGCTGGCTATGCAGCACAGTTTTATGGACAGTAAGCCCAAGCAGACTGGTCTAGCCCGAGATAATCCTGCCATTCACGTAGCTTCAATGAAACCAAAGCGATCATTTATAGAGTCGAATGTGTAGAGACATTTGTTATGGCTCTCAAACAGTTCAGTGTGCGCACACAAACACACACACAGTAGTAACGATCTAAAAAGAAGGATTGTTTCATTTTTTTAACCAGTACCAGACAGAATACAATCTTAAAGCCTTGTAAGAAGCACAGGATGTAAGCAGTTTGTTTTCCTGTGTGAATACAGGCTGCAGGCAGTGTACTAAATTCTCCAGATTTCGCTCCTCCCTACCCGTCGCTTGTGGCTGTCAGCGTCTGTTACAACATGTCTGCCATCATTCAGCCAAGCTGAAGACATTGCACTGAAGGAAGTATTAGGACATGTATTGTATAGTCCTCATCAAAACAAAATATGACAGTCAGCACTTTATATACAGTTAGGCCGCTTAAGTGCTTAAACAATATATTCAGTTACAGCTTAATGTTATTACAGTTTTGAGTGAATGGAATTAGGTTTTGAACTGTGTTGTTACGTCCATGGAGTTGAGGGAGAAGTAAAGAAGAGAAAGTCTGAAGGATGGGCATTCCTGTGTTTTACAAATGATGTTAGATCCTTGTGTATATTATATAGATGTTTACTTTTACTTCTTTTCAGTGAAGGTCTACGTCAATATGTGTATTGACAAGTTGTGTATTTTGACTTTTATGCACAATGTTGTTCAAATGGTGTTAAAGATTCTAAAAAAAACATTTGTTAAATATCTTTGTATATTATATAAATCACCATTAACATTGAAATCCTTTATGTATCTGCTTGTTGTTGCTGTTTAGTTTAATTTATTTACAGTGCCAATGGCTTGGTTAATTGTAAAAGCAATATATTTTATATAGTTATTTTTGCACAGCTACTAAGACATTTTATGATTCTCAACGATGTTGAGTTGAAGTGCATGCTACAATTGCAGTTTATATTACAGAAGAAAAAAGCAACTATAATATAAATGGTTTGGGGGCACAGTGCCATCAGCTCTATTTTAATATGTATGTTAAATGCAATTGTTGCCATGTTTTCAGTATTGTGAGCTTAATTAGCTGTGATCACATACTGTAATAGAACATTACTGCCATAGCCACCATGGGAGAGATGAATAAAGATCCACTGAGGAAGAAAAACAAACAGGTCTGCTGGCTTTTATTCTAAAACAAGATTTAAGAGGTTAAAACAGCATTTAATACTTGCATAAACAGCCATTTGGTGAAAGCTAAAAATCCCACAGTTCATTGTTGAATTTCCATTCATTTGAGGTGCAGTGTGTTTATTATTTGTTTTTTCATTTTTTCCTGAAAGACAGAGGTGGTATGCAATATGAGATATGCATCATGCACAGGAAATCACTATTGTTTTCAGATGAGCTTCTTCTGTATATTATGAGCTTCAGAGGTGGTGGCAGGAACCACTGCCAGATGTAGGTCTTTGACTGTATAGACTCTATTGCACCTGATAGATCTCCAAATATGTCCTCAGTGCGGAATAACTAATGACTTGAGCTGTGATATGCAGTACATGTAGCACATCACAGGGGACATACTGGGAACTGCCTTTCCAACCTTGTATTTGCTTTATTACAGACACTTCAATCTGCTGGAGTTGAGTCTCGCCCCAAGCCTTTTCCTTCAAGATCAGAGAGCTTTGCAGATTGATGATGTCCACCGCCAAGTGTGGCCCGTTTGGTCGGGATGCAGGAAAACTTTAGATGC
Source organism: Helostoma temminkii (assembly GCA_900302695.1). Taxonomy (NCBI): domain Eukaryota; kingdom Metazoa; phylum Chordata; class Actinopteri; order Anabantiformes; family Helostomatidae; genus Helostoma; species Helostoma temminkii. The sequence goes on along the minus strand of OMLM01009786.1, from coordinate 29,271 downwards.
TGCTTCTATCATTCCAGGCCAGATATCTGAGCCCGCAACAAAAGCAGGCAACAATTTGCTGATTTGCACTGAACATCTTTGTCTAAACCGAGGCGCACTCTCTCTCTTTTCCCTCCCACCTTTGCTCAGAATCATTAAAAACATAACTATTTGTGGAATATTAATTCTCATTATCTGATCCCTGTACAGCCTGCTTTTTGGAAACCAAGGGATAAAGCATCCAAACATGAGACATTAACTCACTAACCCTAGAAAATAGTCATGGGCACAAATTCCTAGTGTCCAGAACATCTTGGTGTGTGTTTGGACACCTGTGCCTTGAAAATGCTCTCCAACCGACACACTAACCAGTTGAGGTACCAACAGCCCAAGTGTTGTTGGGGTCAGAATAGCTGTTGTCAAGCTCCCCCTAAGGTTTTTGGTCCTAATGTAGGCAACAAACAAAACATAACAGTTCAATTTTTTACTCAACTTTAAATCTGACAGCATAACTAGTCCTTGAAGACTCTTTATTTTCGTATTGGCACAAGGGATGGTCTCCAACTTGTGGACGGTTTACAAGTATTGACTGGAGGTGTAGCCACAGAATATTACTGGTTGCTCTGGACTGGCCAGGAAGGATATGATTTCCACTGAGCTACCATTTTTCTCAGTGGAGTGCCCTGGCCTCTCTGTCATCTTTAGTCACATGTCCTATATGTTGTATTACATCTGTCATTTCATATTTGAGATAAAATATTCAAATAAGTGCTTCTGTCATGCTAAAATATAACAGTAATATGACAAATAATATATATATTGATCTATTAGTAATATTACTAATATCTGTTACTATTTATTTAAATGAACTTAACGCTACCATTCATCATAGCAGATAAGATACATTGTTACATCTCATTTTAAGCCAATATTTAGAACATTTTCTGTACATTTAGAAAACTATTGTAGGCATTCAAAACAAACATTAATAGACTCAGTAATGACCATAATAGAGAAATATCTAAAGGTTAATGTAAACTATAATGTGTGAATTCTAGTGCATAGTGTACTGAATTAAACAGTGGTAAATATTATATTTCTCAATAATTTCACATTTTATTTGTGGGGAGGGAAAATATTAACATGTTATTGCTACATTAACAACACAGCACTGCTCCAAGCAGTAGTGTTTTCAGTTATACAGTATAATGCATGGACAACTGGCACGTATGTGCAGGCATTCTGATACAGAGAACTAGTTTATTTACTAGATAAATATCCGTTGGTACACCTGAAACGTTAGATTCACAATAGTTTGCCAAATGTAACTTAGACTGACATCCTGAACAAAGATATCCTGGTAATAACTTCTTTCAACTGTAATAAGACCTGTTATCTATATCAGGACCTGTTTGGTGGATTCCAACAAATAAGCTAAGCACTGCAGTCTACTCGCTCGTCTTCCATCGTGCTATTGCCATCTTCAGAGATCTGTTGGGGGTAAGGAGTGTAGTCTGCAGGGGCAAATTCGTCATGGGACTGGTTTTGTTCTTCCCTCTTATCCAGCTCTCAATGGATTCTCGCTCATATGAATACCCATCTGTGGTGTAGACACACGTTATGGCACCTTAAATACATTCAAAATTATGTCTGTACAGAAAGAATCAAACACAGACTCGAGACTGGAACAGTTTTTTTTTTAGCATTTGTCATCTAACCTGCAGCAATGACTGGATCCTTCATCAGCTCTCTGGTGATTGGACACAGAAACTCGTCTGGAGCCTCTGAGCCGCTCTGTTCTGCCTTCAAGGCCTCGATTTTCCTCAGAAGACGACCGCGGAGGCCCACAGACTCTGAGGAAGAGATGCTCTGTTTAGTATGCTGTTCAGTGTGGTTGCTGAATTATGCCACATGCAGTGCAATTTCTTGTAACACTGAAGTTGTAGCACAGGTTCCTTGTAGCCAACATTCTCTGAAACACTTGACAGACTAACTTTGTCTGCCCCCGTCTCTCAGATAAAACAAAGATGAATAAAAACTGACCTCCGCTTGATCAATTTGTGCTGAAACACCAAAGAGCCAGACACACTCGCTGTGTGGATGGCTTCACAACTCAGCCCTTCCCCTGAGAGGTTTGCTGTAGTTCAAAGTTAACATTGCTCATTAGTCTACATGAGAATAAAACGCCAAAAGCGTCAAAACAGGGGGAAATCACCATGCACACAGCGTATGTATCTGCCCACTGACAGCACCTTTTGAATCTGTCATAAGCTGCACATTTCTACACCAGCTACAATGGAGGAGTGACCTTTACAGCCACACGTGATAAGTGGTGTGTCAGTGGATACTGACAGCGAGGTCTCATACAGACACTGAGAGTGAATGAAAGCAGCTGCTGCGACATTTTCCCCACCTGCATCTTCAAATCAAAAATTAGTTTTTTTCAATAAACAACTTATAGACACAGACAATATGTTGTTTTATGTTATTGCTCAGTTTGCTGATTGTAAATGTACCAATTTACAATAAATAAAAGATAATACAGCAGTTATAATGAGAACATTTAAAAATGTTGTCCATTACTTACTTTTTAAATATATATTTTTATGGTATTTTTGCCTTTATTTTATAGTATTAAGCAAAGAGACCGACAGGAAACCTAAGACAAGAGAGGTTATGACATGGACTCATGCCTTCCACCATACTGTATGTCATAAATATATAATAGATATTATGGATTTATAGGTAACAATCAACCCTCAACAAACTGAAAAGAACCTATCAGTATTGTTTACTGAGGAAAAGCTATTTCTCTTACTGTTGAACATTGCGAACGCATTCATAAAGCAAAAAGTAGAGATGAACTAGGAAAGCATTCAAACACACATCACGACTGTTCCTTGTTACCATGAACTTGGTGCCTTGAAAGTGCTGCATTCATGTTTAAAGTAAAACAGGCAGAGGAGAAGAGCAGAGGAGGCCTGCTGTCGCAATCACAAATTGTTTAGATCCTATGGGAAAAGTGACTGTGCTCAATCAAAATGTCTTTTCAATGAAACACATTGAACCCATTAAGTTCTCTGATTCATCCATTAAATTACTTTTGGATATAAAAGTGCACTTAACAGTCTGCAGGGTTTAAGGTGTTCATAATTCCCCATGTGATTCACGGTGGTTCAAGATATTAGTACTATACTGTGCACTTTACATTTAGAATGAGAATTTGATGAGGTGCTACAATAAAACTGCAGAATGAGGCTGTCTCCACAGAGATGCACCGAATTATATCCAAGAGGACCTTCTTTTTCCTCCACTTACCCAAAGATTCATGAATATTTCATCAAGTAAAATGCACTGGAATCTAATTTGCTTTGTTTATGTGTGTAAGAGAGCACACATGATTATGTGTGTGCCTATGCACATGCACACATTTACATAAACAGCATGCATGGAAAATGAATGTTTCCTCTGTCCTTATTCTGTGGTAATGATGAGAGCCGTCCTCCATTTTAACACATGGGATGCTCAGTCCACAGGACATGCTTTGCATAACTAAGCAGCATGCAGGGGAGAGTTGATTTTAGAGAGCTGTGTTTACTGCCGGCCAATTAAACCAAATGCAACGACAGCCAAAAGAGCATTTTTACTGAAATTAAGGGAGGGAATGTGATGCAGCTAGTTACATGTTTACAGTCAGCAGAAAGCACCCATAATCAGACTCAACACAGCTTTTCTAGGCATTATGGCATTCATGCAGCATGCGAACAGTTTGACACCCCCCCTTTAAAACAGTGTGTGTAAACAGGAAGTCAAAACAGCAGTGCACTTAGCTGGAACTACCAGTTTTGAAATAACCTGTGTCAAAGACACACAATATAATCTATTAAATGTGTTTTTTCAACAGAAAATAATAAGGTTTTCATCTGCAAGGAGGACGTCTTCATCTCATGCATATTTTTGAGTTTTCTAGACCGTACGGCAAAGTGGGCTTGAAAACTGAGTTGAGACCATATCTGAGAGGAACATTACTCTACATACATGGATGTGGTTTATTTATACCAATCAAAATTTCTTAACCTTTCTGCATCTCTTACATTAGAGGCAATTTTATTTAGTGGTTTCCTTTAGCCTGCTGCAGGTAGAAGGTAAAGATGAATTGGGTTTTACTATAGTGTTGCACCACTGTGTCCTTCTATAGGGAGAAATCATTTTTGTTTTCTGGTTGACCTTTGATGACCCTGAGTGCACTAATCTTATTTTAAAAGGGATTATCATTGTTTGTGGTGTAAAGGTCATGCTGTGGGGTGCTGTGCTCATAAGGTGAGTGTTTAAGCACACAGAAATTATACACCCTCACATCCCCAAATCACATCACTCTTTTGGAGGATGTGTTGGGGGCAGTGGGAGGGCAAATCAGATAATCGATAAAAGCAGCTTACATCACGCTATTGAATTTAGACTTGTCATGTTTTAGGATCAAACTGTAAATCCACACAAAGACACTGAATCCCAGTGAGCCTGTGACAGTACGGGTAGTGTACACTAATGTACATGGCTGTGTTTTATTTCATGCTCACCAATCCCCAGCTCTGCTGCCGTTTCCTTGCTAAACCTGCCGAGCTCCTGCCCATCGATGTTGTTGGCTTTCAAGATGCTCGCAAGCTCTTCCAGTCCCTCCTCACACAGCCAAGTCTGCACATCCTCCTCCGACCAATCAGCAAGCAGTAGCCTGGAGTAACCCGGCAACTTCCTTCCTGCAAAATACACAACAGGAAGGGAGGAAGTGCGCTGCCATTATACCGCTGTCTCCTGCGGCAAAACTTATCTGATGCAAACAATTTGCCATCACACTCTACAGAAAAGGACATATTCCCTCTGTGCTGATATGGGACAGACATTCGCTTTCTGGCACACGCATAAGAAAATTAATCCCAGGGTTGTTTTATTTCTGTCTGTGCCAGCAAGCAGCTCATCAACCCTAACATGACACCAGAGAGTGAGCAGCCACCATTTATCATACAAGACAGAGATAAAGTGGCCTGTTGTGTGCCGGCCCTGTTGATGACACCTCACAGCAGCCTCATCGCCCATCATTAGCCATGTGAAAGATAACCCTGAGGACTGGAAGGTGTAGCTCATTACCACTTTAACCACACGGTGGGTTTCCCCATCACCTCTCTCTGCATAACAGTTCACTTCAGCTGATGTTTTCTTTCACAAAAGATTCAGTCTTGAATGATAAAATGCCATTTGATAATATCTATGCTTGAAAATGATAAACAGCTCTCACTCACTTGTTCATAGAAAAACTAGAATGGCTGTTTGGTCTACTATAGTTTTTTTGTGTAGGACCACTAAGTGTCACGACTCTGCACAAGAGTCAGTGCATGTTTTTGCATATTTAAAATGAAACCTTGTGTTAACTCCAGGAGTCTACAGCCACGCTACCAGCTCTGTGAGGCTATATTTAGATACTGAGTTTTGCTGAAAATCCTAAACGTCAACCTCCTGATGGTGCTATAGAAAGGTCAGATTCAGAGTCAGAGGTCAAATCTAGTGGTAATCTGGACCAAAATGTTCGAGATTTTACCTTTTTTGGCAAAAGTAAAACTATGAAAATATTAACCTTTCCCAAAGCACAATTATACTGAATGGAAACATCCACTTATTAGTTTTAAACAGCAGTAAGCAGAGTAACACCACCTCCTTTCTGCAGCGCTGCCTGATAGTATGTGGAGCCTCCCAGTCTAGGAGGTTGAGTCATGGCAACACTGTGCCAAGAGTATTAAACCTCAGAGCTTCGCTACGTATTGCCAGTTCAGACTGCAGTGTTTTAATTACTTGCACAGATGCACAGATGAATTTCTCTTCAACATCTTCATTATTTACAGTTGAAACCATAAAGCTAGTCATAGTCTATCCTTCTTATTGTCAACAAATCCCATGAAAAAACATAACAAACAGCAAATTTATTTTCCTAATAGGCATTGCCTGCGTATCCATGGCCTGATATGGCTTATTCCTCTGTGCCATAGACCTCAATTATTGACCAGAAAAACACATTATATTTAGCCTGTTTGAAATGTTCCTTCATTATGATGAGCATGGACACTGTAGTTTATGCTGCCACTATAAATACTCACTTTCTGGTCTATGAGTATATACAGCTGAAAATTATAAACTACAAGAGCTGCTGTAAAACACTATTTATCCATTTTACGCTACATTTAATTAATGGTCCTGCCAATCAAAACAATCATTCTGGATGATCAGACCTTTAGTCAGGTTGACGTTGGGTGGGGTGACGCTGGAAACGACATGATGTCACCAAACTCTGTACACTAATAAGAATAGGAGCATGGTTGTTGACCTGCCCGATACTGAAACAAAACTAACAGGAGCTGTCAGTCAAGCTTTTGGAGCCGGCACACTGTGTCTATGCTGCACACCAATTCTAAGAGGGGTTTAAGTATTGTGTGTTAACACTGGGAAAAGAGACAATGTGAAGTTCACTCAAACCAGACAGTATTCTCACTAAATTGATTTTTGACTGTGCTGTGGATGGAACAATGCAAGTTGCTGACAGATGAAAAAATTGCATGGATAATGATGAAACAGCTGCAGATCTTGCAAAATAAAACTAAGCAATCAATCTAAAGAAAGACTGAAAGATTCCAGTCACAGTCAATTTGTGTGTATAAAACAATGAATGTTGATTTTTTTGCAGTGTAACTACAACAGTACACATGATGATAGGTACATGTTGTCCATATGATTAGTATGGATTTAAGACACAATTAAAGTCCTGAGAAGGAGAATTCAAAGAATTTGAATTAGTTTTATTCCATTTTGGCTTAATTTTACTTTATACATTTATTTAAATTGTTTTGGAGAAACGTGCTGTAATAAATCTACAAAAATAAATATACAGCAAGCATCTCTGTGTGCACAAGCTTTGAAAAAAGCAGTGCCTTAATGAGCTTAATGCTAACAACAAGAAGCTAACATGTGACACAATGTGTCACAGTGACAACTCTAACATTTTAATGTTTAGCGGACACACAATATACAGCTAAGGTTATGGTTATGAGTTTTGCTAGTCATAATCCTGCAAAGAATTTTTCCTCTATATTCTGAGAGTGAGCATCTTTACTAGATTTGATGGCAAACCATCCAGCTGATGGATCAAAGTGATTGTGTGAACAATTCAGTAGAAACCAAAGGGCGGAGGAAAATGCTGAAAGTCATGAAAAGTACTTGTCTTTCATGTGATTTGCTGACATTAAGAAAATGAACGCCAGCCACACAGTCACTACATCATTTTATTTTTTTTAGCTCTCTGTTAGCTTCACCAAAGCAGAGGTTTTAATGCTTGAGCTCACACAACACAGTAAACAGTATGTCCACATACACTAAATCACAAGAAAAGCTTTCCATCAGATGCAAACAAAGATGATTCTGTGACAAAACAATGACTCAGAGCAAAATAAATATACTTTCAGTGGATCAAGACATTGAATTATCCAGACACCAGTACTAGATTCTTGTATCTAAACTACTCACACACACACACACGCAGTGCAAATTAAAATAAAAGCTTTTAAGCTCATAGAGCACTGTGAATAACTGAACCTTTCTAAGGGCAAAACAGAAAAATGCATTTATTTACCTTGGCACTGTGTCTGCTTTGAGCTTTCAGCTGCTGCAGAAAAACATAAAAGTGAATTTTAATATGTGACGAGAAGGAAAGAAACAAGATTAAAGGAAAGAGACACCGAGAAAGGCAGAGGCATAAAAAAGATAGATCTTCATTGAGACTGAATTTGCTTTGTCAACTGCTGCCCTGAAGAAGCTCCAAGGTCTCCAGCTGTACCTTCATTTGGTATTTCAAATGTTTTCTTTCATGTTGGGTTGGAACCTTTTTTAAGAGGATTCACCTCCATAACCACAGCTCTCTGAGGCTCAGGGGTAGTGTGCCCTGCTGCACCAATAAACATCAATCACGATTCCTGCTCTAGACGCTGCAGCCAGACAGCAATGCACATGTAATAGAGCTTGTCTAGCTGGATATCTCCCAAAACACTCTTCTGGGAGGCTTTGGTGCTCCAAATGGCTTCTGGGCTTTGAACCACTGCTAACAGTCTGTTTTAAAAAGGGAGGAGTTATTGTGCATTTGTAGGATCCAACCTAAAAAATTCTCAGTTAGGCAATTACCAGTTCCGTTGTCTCCTTCTCCTATTCTCCACACATTCACTACCTTGTCCATGGAGCCGGTGGCAATCCACGGCATGGTAGGAGACAGAGCAACAGCGGTCACATATCTGCAGAGTGGAGAGGAGAAAGTGTGAAGGCTGTGTATGATGGCACAGGGAGAGATTGGTTTTAAAAGTCAGGTCCCCTTAAAAAACATCAAGGTTTAGATTGTGCAGGATCTGAAATGCTTTCAAGCACTTCAAAGCACAGTGCAGGTGACGTCTATAAAGCAACGCTGGAGAATATACACTGCTGCATCACTGCACCCAGTGCTTCTGGGAAAAGCTAATCAAGCAAAAATCGCACAGTTTGATCTGAAACACTGGGACTCTTATTCTGCTCGTCTGATAGCTGCAGAGATTGCACAGCAGCTGGAAGTCGGGTCATTTACCTGTCATGCTGTTTCAAAGTGTGGAGCAGGGTTCCCAGGTTCTGTAAACAAAGTACAAACAAACATGGACAAAACAGGAATGTTTGGCATCTCTGTGTTTACAGCAGCTGTGATTTACTGTTTAAATTCTTCTGGCTGAAGGAAGCTAAACATAAAGCCTTTTCTAGTGAGCTTTTTTGTGCTTTACTTACCGTGTCATATATTGTCACACTTTTATCCACCGAACTGTTAAATAATTAAAGAGTAAACAACATTAATGCAATTAGCAAAATCCATATGCAGATATATGCATTACTAAATAATAAGAAAAGGGGAAAAAAAAGTCCTGTCAAATAGAAAACATAATTTTGTATCAATCTAAGAACCACACACAGAGCACAGATTAACTTTCAGTATGTTTGAGTTAAAGCCAGGAACAGCAGAAGGACCCAAACTGAAAATAATACAAGAAAATACACTCCTCCTGTGGCCGACTGTGGGAACAGCAGGGTCTGGTTCAGCAGTGGCACCTGCTGTTTACACCTCAGAAAAAAGGAGCATCAAATTTAAACCTAATTTATCAGAACGTGTCAATTACTTCACAGCAAAAAATAAGACAAAGGACTTCAAAAAAACATTAGTATGACAAACACAAAAATCAATATTTAGTGCAGACACAGAAAACGTTTGTTAGTGCTGCAAGAAAAGTGATTTTTTTTACCCTGAGACGACCAGATCTCCATCAGAGGAAAAGGCACAAGACAGAACTGGAGCCGACTGGCTGGTGAGAGTGTGAAGCAGCTTCATGGTGCACGCTGAGGGTCAACAACAGCAACACACAGACACAGGTAAGATTAGAGCACAAAATAAAATGTTGCCTGTTTATGCTCAGCTACCAATCTCCTTCCCATTGTCTGTCTTTTGGAGAAATTGACTTGCACTCTATGCACACACACAAATAATCTTCAACGTGCATTATGGTCTGGACATCCCCTTCTTCTCTGCAGTGCTGCAAAAGGTAGACTTTTTGTCAATAACCCCCTCTGCTTCTTGCTGGCTCACAGCTATACCACCTGCTGACGGCAGCTTGGAAACAACAGATTCATTTTTTTTCTGGGAAGATAAAGACATTAGTCAGTGCTGAGAAATAATCCATGGTACAATAATTCTACTGTGTGTTGCAAAGGTAAAGCTAACGCTAAAGCTACTGCCTGTAGCAGATTAACTATTAGCCTGTAAACACACATATTAAATCAAACAGTAGAAATGTTGACATCAGACTCTGTGGGATGTTAGTTCAGTCACTATTTATGGTGTTATGTAAAAAAATGAATGCTGAATATGGATGGAAAAAACTGAACTGCATCATTACATTTTTTAAAGCTTTAACTGTACACGTGAGACATGAAGATTTGAACTATACAACTACCAAATAGACAAAGACACACAAAGGGAAACTTGCTGCAGGCTCCTCCAGAGAGAAATGCTTTATCAGAAAACTGTATTTTAAAGACATGAAGTGAGGACAGACATTGTTCCGTGTCCTTCTACAAGCTGCTTAGAGATTAAAAATCCCCATGGACCACAGCAGGCCACAATGTGGGACACATTGCATCCTCCCTAGAAATGCCAGTTACCACGGCAACACATCTTAGGCACTAACAACATGGCATGTTCATACACACTAACCAAAAAT
>OMLM01009786.1:6911-18887 GCA_900302695.1 Helostoma temminkii | reverse complement strand
ACATCACCTCCACACACACACACACACACACACACACACACACACACACACACACACACACACACACACACAGTCCTCTGCTATTGCTCTGTTTCAGCAGAAAGTCTTAAAGTGATCCATTATTAATGAGTTGGTCTACAGCTGATTTATTCCACACACTAATAAAATTCTTCTATTCAGCAGAGAGATTTCAAGGTTAGGGCAGTCAGCAGTCTCTCTCCACCTGCTCTCTGGAATGATGGAGTGAATTGAGTTTTTGGTTGAGGAAGCAGGCAGAGGGGTCGGCCTACCTGCTCCTTCACGCTGCGAAACAATCCATATTTTCAGCTGGCTGTCCTGTCCACAGGAGGCCAGTCGAAACTCCACACAGCAGTCATCTGAGGAAACAAAAATGTACTGTTTGTGTTGTGTAACAACACAAGGCCAGCATATTTTTTCACCGTGACAGAAATAGACCAGCTTTCCATAACAAAATGTATGTGCTGTTTATCTTTAACAGCGACAAAGAGTAATCACTGTAAACAGCATTTTGAGTCGAGATGTGTGCAGCAGGCTGCGAACTATCTAGTCAGAAAGATCTGTTTTATCTGGGCAGGCTTCATGTATATTATTTATGTAAACTGAAACTAGGAAGGAGAGCCAAAACTGAAATCTATTTTTTCTGTTACATATTACATCACCCCAAGTCATATAAGACTAATTAATAGTTTCTAGTTTTCTCAGTGGAACTTATACTTAAAAGTATGAACAGTATCGTTGAGAGTATCATTATTAATCTGTAAATCTAAATCAGTTGTTCAGTAAGAAACCACTCGGTTTTCCACAGTTCATGCTGATGTTGCTGTGAAAATCCAGTTATTCAATAACTACGCTTGTGTAAACTTGTATATAGAAAACAAAAAACAAACGATAAATGTAAGACATTTGTTTTTGCATTAACCGACTCTGATGCTTAAGCACTTGTGGGGTTTTAGTACTTTTTCTATTGATTTTACCACCACAGCCAAAATTCCATTCATATTTCCATTCACATTTATTGTGGCAGCCAAAATCTCAAATGGTAAATATCTCTCAGTATCATAAAGCAAGATCAGCATGTCTGTAAAAAGTTTTTAGTGTGTGACATGAGTGTCGACAAACTCACCAACTTTGAACAGTGGTGCAAAGCTGCAGCAGGCAACTCCCAGGTCATGGGCGTTCTTCTCAGCATGCAGGAGGCTGATGTCCACAGTCCACAGTTTAAGGTCTCCATATGTGCAGCCAGTCAAAAACATCTGACCACACGGAGAGAAGCAGCAAGCCACGACGCTCGCCTCACTTACTGCACTGCATCTGAGAGAAAACATTTATATTTCATGTTACTTGAAGAATTGAACTTTAAGACTAAACAGCAAGTCGGCAAAAGAGAGAGCAAAATGTGATTTGGAATATCCTGACTTCAAAACTAGCTCTTTGGATTTTGCATGAGTCTGGAGTCCTGGACCGAACTTAATGAACCCGTTCTATTTTTAATCAGAGAGACATTGTTCTTCTAACGTATCTTCAGGCTAAGATGTTGAAAACTAAATCAAAAGTTATCATGTTAATTCTTATCCAGCTGGTTTGGTCTGAATAAACATTGATTTGTTGAAACTGGCTGATCTTAACTTGATCTTATGCAGACTGGACTCCATTATTTTCCTCTGTTAACACATTTTACTATTAAATTAGGTATTTCCCTCAAAAGTGCCCGAGTGATGTTAATGCCATGAAAAGTTTCCCACTACAGACATAATTCATTAAGTCATAATCATGACCATCTTGTTGTTGAAAATGAAATGTTTATAGAATTGCATATGCAAACATCAGCAGAGACATTCTGCGTCCATCGCTTAATAAGATTTGGTGTTGAACAACAACACATCCAAATGTTGGCGTCATATTAAAAGCCCCACGTTCTGGTTCTATTGGTCAGATCAGAGTTTGTCTTTATGCTCACAGCGACTCAAATCTAACTTTTAATCTATTTTTAAATAAACTATTATATAGTTTATGTATTTTATCGTTAATAGGTAATTAAAATGACATAACTCAGATCTCCACAGACAGGGCTCAGACGTAACTTTCAGTGCATATTGGTTATTGTTATATCTATCTATATCTATATCTATATATATATATATGACAGACATAAAAAGTATAACAAAAACATAACACAGAACTCAAAATAATTATAATTAGTTAATTAATAGCAATAACCACGATACACAATTCAGAAGGTGAGACACATCGGATACAAAGTTTGAGAGTTCATGAGAGTCAACAACAGCACTGAACTGACAGGTGACTTAAGCTGAGAAACCAGGCAGCTCAGTCTGCACTTCTCCAGGTCAGGTGAGTTGTTAGGTTGATGAAGACAGATAAGTCCAGTGGCAGCAGGGGCTTGTTTGATGAGGTTATCTGGTTTCAAACCATGTGTAAGAAAGTCATTGACTGCAAATTACAGCAACCTACAAATAAACCTTCAAGATCAAGCTGTGGTTCATGTGTGTTCGTGTAAGCAGGGTGACACTGTCAGTGAAAGGAAAAAAAAAAAAGATTGTTTCTTTATCTACACCTCTTGGCAGCAGAAATTCCTGCTCTGCAAGACACTTGACCCACAGTCAAACACCAGGGTTGAAGCAACAAGCTGTGGATTTGAACCTTACATTTGTCATATAGTCACGATAACTGGTTAAACTTTTACTTTTGAACTGTTGATTAGATTAAACGACCTCTACCTGAAGGTGTGACCTGAGGATCTGAGATAATGCTGCGTTTTTCTTTTCAGGCATTTTATGCTCTATAAGATTAATCAAGGGAAAAGAACGTGCTGTGGTAGACTAACACACATGTGTGAAGGACTAGTTAAAATACCATTTGTCATGTAAAGCTGTACCTGCGTAATGTTTTGGACGGGAAGTCCCAGAGGGCCACGGTGCCATCACAGGCCCCTGCCAGCAGCAGGGAGGAGTCTGGCGCCAGTGCGCACACTCGGAGCGGACTGCGGGATGGGTGCTCCAACACTGCCGCTGCCTCACCTGTGTCTGACCTCCACACGATGGTGGATCCGTCTGTGGAGCAGCTGAGCAGGTAGCTGCCGCAGGAGCTGAAGCAGCAACAGTGAACCCCGTAGCCATGGCCCGACAGAGGAGAATAATGAAGCTCCGAAAAGTCCGCTGTGTTGTAAACACGGAGAGTTTTATCACCGGAGCAGGTCGCCAGGAGGGATGGAGAGAAGGCACAGCAGGTGACCTCGTCGGTGTGGTGTCGAAGACTGCAAATTATTGACACCATTTTGTGACAGCAAAGTTGGCTCTGCTCAGGGACCAGTTCACTCACAAGGTGGCGCAAAATGCTCAAGTATTCACAGTGGAATTAAGACAGGAGATGTAGGTTCAGTGGGAAGCTGCTCACTGTCACATGCGTCGTCGCAAACAGCCACAACATGTTGCTCGCCGTTGGTCCTGCTCACTCTTAAAGTACTTCCTGTTTCAGCGCAGCAATAAAAATCCTCCTCATAGCTGTGATCAGTCATGTGACGCCGAGTTACACAATGTTTGTTTTAGTTAAAGTTAATTACATAACCTTATCTGCAAAATGTAAATGCCAAGCTCTTCTTATCCATAATGTTAACTGTTTGTGTGTAAAAGTAATTTTAACCAGCATCTGGTCAGGTGGTGCTAATTTTTCCCAGTGTACTGTACAAACATATGGGTCCTTACATCTACGAGGCATCAAACTTCATGTTTTGTTTGAAAATCTACGTTTGCACCGTACCTCCTCTAAGTCCATTATTTCTCTTATAGGTGTTGTAAAGGGATGAACAAGCTAAACATGCAGATACTAAAACTAGCAGCATAGAGTACAACGCTGTAAACTGTTTATATTCCACAACCTGCTCTCTAATAATGCCTTATAATTTAACTAGAACACTGATCCAACATCAGCCAACCCCATGAAATGATATGAAATCTTCATAGCTAAAAGGTTAAGCTTATTTTGAAAACCAGGTTTATTTAATCTTTGCCACACTACAACTATTCAAAAATAATATCTTTACAAAAGTTGCTACTCATCTCACAATATTCATAATAAAATACAGTAACGTGTGACTTCAGTTGTCTTGAGAAACCTCCAGCAGATCTAAACTGTGTCCAACTCCCAGCTCCCACAGGTCTGAGGTCTGTCCACAGGATGTGTGAGTCTGAATCTGGCTGAAGATGAAACACAGTATATGCACCATATGAATTCTGTTCAGAAATCCAGATAAAACTATAAAGTTTTAGAAGGATTTGTCCACAGTATACCCTACTGGTTACTACACACACTGAAACAGAAAAAACTCTGCAACACTGAGGTGACCACAGTGTTTGAGGTGTTATTCAGCACAGCTAATGTATTAGACACACTGTGTCAAATGCTACAATTGTCCTTCCTTGTGCATTGACCATATGTTTTATATGCCCACTCCTGTTAGAAAGAGGACTTGTAAATAGTTGCAAACCAACACTATACATGTACCAGTAACACCTTGTATTTTTTAACACAGCTCACTAATGCAGATGAACAGTAGTACTGCTGTCACTCTATAAACACTAAGCTGTAAACAATTCTTTTTTTGATTGGCTTCTCCAACAGTCATAAAGCAATCCTTACATTTTGTTAAAGCTGTGTGGCATTTGCATTTTTTTTTTAGAAAAGACTGAAACATAAATATTTGAATAATAAATACACATATACATAAAGCTGCAGTACTGATGATAAAAAGTCAATGACTCGTCTACAGTGGAAATCTTTGATTTCCAAATACAATATTGAGTTCAAAATTCAGTGCATTTCATGAAGTAAACTGTATTGCACTTTGATACTAACTGTTTTTCCCCACTCACTAGATACAATCCTCACACTGCACATCAGTTATTATAACTGTGCATGGATTTAGTGTCACAGGAGAAGAAGAGGCCTCAACACCAATGATGAAGTTCGATATGTAGAGACTAGTGTAGAAAATCCATAAGCGATGTTTTATTACTTCAGCAGTTCAGTCCAACGTTTATCAAAGAATCTCCTCATATTGTGGCCGGCTCGTCCGATTTCTGAATTATCTTCATTAAATCTTTCACAGTTATCAAAAACCAGGTTCACATCAAGGATGAAATTCTCCAAATGTAAGTACCTGAAATAGTTAGAAATGGTTTTAATTTAAAATTATTTGTAGCATCAAATTTATTCACATCATATTTGAAGTATTTGTAAGAAATTTGTTTTTAAGCCAAAAAAAAAAAAAAAACATACTGGTTTTTGGTGAGCTTTTCTCTGATGGTGGAGAAGTCCATGGGCTTCTTGATGACCTTCCTGTATCCAGGTACAGCTTTGTGGTTGACTGGGGTCAGGAAAGGCCAGGCATCCTGATGGGTCTCCAACTCAGCCAGCAGCACTCTGGAGGGAACAAGCAGAAAACAAATCTTAGCTCTTTGTGCTGCAAAAACTTCATTTTAAGGTAGTTTCATCTGTTACATATTGTGCTTGAAACAACTTAGATTGTGATTTTTAAAGCATTACCATACATTTATTCTCACATGAACAATGAATGAATATTGTAACAAATAGATATTATGCTAGATGCTGTATGTGCAGTATGTATTTTTTTACATACCGGCATGTTGCCAGCCCATTTGTGTCAGCTTTGGCCGTTTTGGTTTTCTTTGCATAGGAGACAGGGTTGTCAAGCCTGGCCTGGGAGCTGGGTGAGTTGTCGTCTCCTTTCCTCTTCCTGAACTCCTTGGTACCTTTCTTTGGCACACTGTTGCTGCTGGCAGCCTCCTCTTTGATGTGGTCTCCTACCACAGATGGTTTGCCATTTCGTTTTACCTCGCTGCCTTTCTTTCCTCCTCCAGCTGTTTGGCTCTGTTGCTTTTGACTCCTGGGGGATTGACCACCTCCCTGAATGACAGGAGACAAAGAAGACTGGTGCAGAGGCATACAAAACATATCATGGTGATGATTAATTAACTATATGTATATGATACATAAGGCCCCGACCCTTTAGACAAATGTCAAAATTGTGTCAGTTCTGGACAAACAGAGTATGTTATTATACCTTAGCCACACAGTTGGGACAAAACCAGTCGCCATCAGGCACTGTGGTGATTTTGGGTTTATGGCAGTATGTGTGACACCCTTTATCACAGCCATCACAGAGTAAGAGCAGTTCTTCATGATCACCTTTTTCACAGAGCTGGCAGTGCTGGAAACATAACAAAATATATATTTGATTAGAGATACTTCATATCAGTATAAAATATAGTGATATGTGGAGTTTTGTGCAGCTAGACATTCTTACACATTTCTTTTTATCTGTTGCTTAGATACCACTTTGAGTGAGAGGAGGCCTGATTTCCTATTTGAGTATTTAAATTATACACATTAATAAGTTTGTTTTTTTACTATCAAATCCATCCTTAATATTTTTATGACATCACAGAAGAATCCAGAAAGCATTCTGGAAGTCTGACCTTCAATCAATCTTCAAGATTGCTATCTGTGATGTGAGCTATAATTGTGTGCATGAGATGCCTGTTGGACATATAAACAATCCTTTAAACCAGAGAGAGGGAGAAGTGATGTGTCACTAACCACTTTCATTATGGAGCGTTCCCAGGCAATGGATTTCTGCAGCTTCTGAATGCAGAGTGACAGCTGAGCTGAGCTGCGGACTTCGCTGAGCGCTTTATGCCATAACCTCAACCCAGGGGCTGCCTCCTCCTCACTGCTTTAAAGTGACAGAAAGTGAGCCAGCAGTATTACTGTACAGTAATCATGTATACGGTCAGTACTTTCATCTCACGGAATGATAACACCTGATGATATCAAACATTCCCACAGTCTGTTACTAATAAATGGTTTGGATTTGAATGTAAGGCTTTTCTTTAGGTACCTTCTTTCAATGTTCCTCTCCAGTTCTGTCAGCCTACTGACAGCTATATCAAGGGGATTGTTGGGCCATCGTACCACAGCACCAAGAGGTTCCTCTGGGCCAGTTTCTCTCTGACCTTTATAATCTGGAGCTGGGGAAGAGAAGAGCTTGTGCTCATGATAGACTAAATCCTTCCTCTCTGACTGGGGCTCAGGGTGCATCCAACCCTGAGGGGAGTCATCACAACATGGCATTTGGCAACACAGTAATGCATACCAATATTCATATACTAAAGAAATATTAATGAAATTAACTGTAAGATTAATATAGGGAAATAGATATTATTTTATTTGCACTTTATTATACTTGAAGTAGATGAAAGACCTGGATGTTGCTTTGCCTGTACCTTGATCTGTAGGCTCGCAGAGATGACTTTCCTCTCTAGTTCCTCAACTTTTCGCAGCAGGCTGATGTCCACGACCATGGCCTGCTCCTCAACGCACCAACTCTCTACTGTGTTCTCACTCACCCCCTGCTTCTCTGCCATATCAGCTACAGCCACCACAGATGCATTAAAACATTACAACAAATTACTGTGTGTTAAAAGCAACCTGGAATTTTGTCTCAACTGATTGTGATTATTCTGCTTTTTAATGCTTATTGTATTTAAATATTAGTACATTCATTTAAGGTGACCAAGTACCAAATCACTATTGTTTATTTACATCAGTGCAGTGATATCTTTTCAATCCTAACTTAAAGAGAACTAAGGAGAACAGGACGCACCATCTGTGCTGTCGGCACAGAGCTGGGTCATACACTCCATGTGTTTTTGGATCTGTTTCTGCAGGACCTTCTCTCTGATGCCTCGGCTATGGAGGGCCTTGACAAGACTGTGCAGTTCTTCCATGTTTGACAGTTTCCACCAACCATGTAGCATCTCTGACGATACACAGAACACAAATTTAAATCATACTGTCACATAATTGGTCAATTTTAGTAGCATGGGGGAGTTGTACTATTGAGTGAGGACTATGTGGGCAGTGAATATTTTTAGTCCAGTATATTCCACTTGTGTGCACTGGCAGTGAGCCACTCTTACCCTCAGGGATACGCTGGGGACTCGGGTAGTCCTGGGTCTTGGCCACCTCCACAGCAGACAATGAGAAACAAAGGGGCTTGTCACTCAAGACCTTTGGGGTCTCACTCTTGATGACAGAGGGTAATGGGACTTTGTTCCCATTACCCTCTGTATGCTGGCAGGCCAGATCCAGCATGGGTTGTAGAGAAGTGCCAGGGAAAGACAGGCTGGGACTTGACGCTGTACTGGACACATCACATAATGTCAGGCTGCTTTGATGAACGCCAGACTTAACTTGCTGAAAGGAAAAACACACAAATTTTATTTCATGACAAATTTACAACTATTTTATTCCACTGCCACATGCATAATGCATAAGCCAATTGCTATAACACAGCCAAATACGTTTCCAACATGGAAATGGCATGATATGGATTAACAGTTTTAACAGTGTTTTAAATAAAGACAGCATGCTCTGAAATAATTGTGGCTGAGTAACCTGAAAGGCAGACGTTTCTATGTTATGAATCCCAGCAGGAGTATTGTAGCTGGCTGTAGCTAACAAGTTAGGGGAGGGGGTGGACAGGAACTTGGTGCTGATGATCTGTGGAGAAGAGGAGGCGGCTGGAGGACAAAAGCCAGATGTGAATGAGGACTCATCACAAGGAGAGCGAGGCAAAAGGCTAAACCACTGGCTTTCCTTTTGCATAACGAGTGTGGACAACTGGTCATCATGAGAGATATACTGAGGGCTGCAGGTTATCCAGTGACTGCCTTTTAGCTGGGAGGCACTCAGCAGACATGGCACAGAAGTATCAGTTTTATCAGTGCTGATCACCTGCTGATAGGCTGCCGATGGAGGACTATGGGATATCCCTCTCTGAGAGGAGGGATTGGATGCATTGGTAGGTACTTTAGCAGAATGACTGTTCAGACCATTGCGAGAGTTTTTGTCCGAGCCTTGGGTCATTTTGGCAACTTCAAGGAGTTCGCTGAGTTTAGATAAGGAGCCAGGTTTCTGGAGGAAGAGGTTGAGACTGTCTCTGTCCTGCTGCCCTTCTGCAGTTGTGCTCTGAGCTGGACTGGATAGCAATGGCTTCTGTGTCTCTTCCAGCTGCTCCTCTTTTACTGTAATCACCTGAGGGGCCATCTTTCGTTTCTTTTCCCACTCCACTTCTTCAAAACCTGAGTAACAGACGTCAGCTCAGACAAAGTGCACAAAAACATGGAACTTTCTCTAATACTTAATAAAAAAGTAAATAACAGCTGAGCTATTAGTTTTGCACCTTCACCACTCTCCATGCCTTCAACAAAGATGCCCCCACTGTGTGGAAGGATCCAGTAACGTCTCTTGTAGCGGTCCTGTCCAATGGCCATGGAGCGCAGTGAATGAGAAGAGTCAAATAGCTTCTGTCTGATATGATTCTGTTGCTAAAAAGACAAGAAAGTACATAAGGTTGAACTATGATTTTATTCACTGATGAGCTCAACCTGAAAAATGTGTTTCAGGTTTTACCTTGTATGTTTTCTCAATCTGTTTTTCCAGTTCCTCCATGCTGGCTGAATGTACACTGTCATCCTAGATGAAAAGATTTCATCAGTGAAAGGCTAGTGGACTGGCTGACATTTACAATAACAAACACTGTGTTAGCTGCTGGCTAAAGTAAAAGCATCATGATGTCACTGACCTCCTCTTCACATATTTCTGCTTTCTTCCCTTTCTTTCCCCCAGATTCTTCCTCCTCTTCATCATCATCGTCGCCTCGGTCCTCACTGTCATCGTCTTCGTCTTCTTCTTCCTCACTGTCCCCATCTTTTCTCTTACACTTGTTTCTGACAGTAGGGATGACAAATGTGTGGCTGTCCTCTCCTCCCAAACTGCTGTCCCTCTTTCCATTCCTCTTAGCATGGATGTTCCTCAGTCTTTAATAAAAAAAAAATAGAGAAGAAATTGAACTTAGCTTAACTTAGCTTTTAGATTCCACCTTTGTGTGAGATTTAACTAGTTTCAGGTAGTTTCAGTATCATCATTCAACACACACATTTGTCAGTCAAGATAAAGCATATACTCACTTGCGAAGCTTTCCCTCAACAACCCACATATCCTTCCTTAGGTTGGTCATGTGATCTATATTTTTATCAATCTCACTGCAAAGCATAAGAAAACACGTAAAAAGTGATTGTGTCCTTTGTAACAAGAACAACGAGAACAGGTATATTTGCACCACATTGCAGTGGCCACCTGATGCGTTGCTAAGTGTTACTACAATGAAAAATTGATGACACATTGTTTGATGTAACCTTGTGAAACTCAGAGTTTTGTCATATTCCTTTTGATACTGTTATTTCATCACAATTTAATCCACCATGAATAAAACAATACAACACATTCTACTCGCAGGTATGCAGATTACATTTTAAGATTCTTTTCTTCAAGCACATAAGAAGCACATGTTTATACTTGTACACTAAATGTATCAATGTATCTTTACAAAAACCTTAATTTGCCAAATTCTGACTGATTCAATCACATGGATAGTGTATATTAATTAATGTATCCGAGCCTTTCACAAAATTAGTCAAAGGCTAACTTCCATCTAAAATTTTGAAATTTTCAATATTGGAAGTAGTAACAAGTGTCAAGAAAATGACGGACCATCACCTGATCACAGCTTTACTGCCACAGAGCTCATCAACCAGGAAAGCTAGCATGGATGCCTTCTGTGATGGACTGTGGGCCTGAAAAGGTTTAGTCCTGAGGCTGAGAGCTAGAGTAGCCAGCTTAGTTTGCTCACAGTGACTCTCCATGTATATCTGCAGGATCTCAGACACATTGTCTCGGTTGATCTCCACATTAGTCAAGTGGTCTCCCAAGCTGGTTTTAGCCTAAAAGAAAGTGTTTAAAGTTAGTGTTTGTTTTAATCTCTAAACTAATCTTATATTAGTAATGACTGTCCTTTTGAGTAATGGGGCTTTCCTGACACTGATAAAGCACCCCCACATTTAGTGGATTATTATGAAACATGCTTGATGTTAAAGTTTTGCCATCTGCCGTGTTTTAATGAATATCTCTCACACTGTGCAAACAACAGACTACAAAGCCCTGTTATGATGAGAAGGATTATGTAAAATCATGTAAAGACATAATTAGATCCTACCGCCTGAAGAAACAGAATTGAGGAATGAATTAAAATTAAACATATGTTTACCGAGAGCTCCAAAAACACAGACCCTCCCAAACAGACATTTCATTTAACTAAACTGAGTCAATGTACTGATAAAACACATTGGATTGGATAGATGGGAACAGACAATGCACTTGTAAAAACTACAATGCCAGCTGCAGTCGTGCTGTTCCAAATTGCTATTGGCAATTGCCAATAGACCCTTAAATGTATCATCTTGTACAGTTTCTGTTCTCAGTTTATTCCTAAAAATCTTGACATGAAACTCTACTTCTCCACTAGTGCTTACGCAGAGAGGGCACAGTACATTACAGCACAGAAGACATTTACAAATCAACAACCAGACAAATACTAGAATTACAATGACAGACTCTTACCTTGTGACCTGCAGGTATACCAGGATCACACACAGCTGCAGAGAGCATGCTCACCAGCAGGTCCTGAACCTTGCCCAAACTGTCCCCAATGTTGAGCAACCCCACTTGAAGGTCACTTAAACTGAGCATGGTTGAATCTGTCTCCAACCCCAGAACCTTTCCAAAGTTGCGCAGAAACTGCAGGACCATCATGCATTCAGAGAAGGCACTTGCTGATAAGACAAGACCAGGAATACGGGACAACCCTGGAAGCGCCTGGAGAGAAATTCAATTAAATTGATTAAAGATTAAAGAAATATCTGCAGGTGCTTCATTTAAATGTGACTTTTTTTTTAGGATTAAGTACTTTTCTGCTTAAATGGATCAGTAATATTTAATTGGTGTTATGATGTCAGT
>OMLM01009785.1:0-15540 GCA_900302695.1 Helostoma temminkii | reverse complement strand
TAGGGCACCACATTGGTTCACCTATGGACAGCTTCTCATATCTCATCCAAAACCTTTACTGTAATGCTCATGTTTGTTCTGTACAAACAAACTTTAATAAACTAAGAATAATGCAAATGCATTTGGGGCCTAAAGTATTCATCCTGTCTCAATAGTCATATACTATAGATTCAAACCTTACATCAGCTTTCTGGAGACTCTTGTCCCTTTCAACAAAGACTTGAGCTGCATCCTCCAAGTGTGCAATGATGATCTGGTGTGTGCCTGAAAAAATAACCAGGAGGAAGCCTCACGTTTTGCTGATGGTTTAATGCTCATTGTCACTGTTGCTGGTAAAAATGCCAAACAGCTGCTCAGATCAGATGTTGCTACTATGATCAAATGAAACGTGCTGTTCTCTGTCTGTGTGCTTTGTTGGTTAAGAAGACTCCACACTAATTGTGGTGGAGGATGGCAAATGGGATAAGAACTAAAGGTAATAAAGTGTTCAGTAACTCAGTGTCTCTGTAACTCCAAAAACTCAGAGCAGAGTGAGACCTCTAGTAAACAGTCAGCTTTTTGATTCATTAGTGAAAAATGATCCTAGAGATTTGATCTTTTCATTTTGTTTCCTCTTATTCATGCACATTAACAGTAGGTGATGTTGTGCCAGGAATTTCTGCTTTACTCTGATTCAGCATTAGTATCAGCATCTCACAGTTAAAATGTTCATATCATGTAAATCAAAATTAACAGTTACGTCTGAATCAATGATTAAGGCAAATAACTATTGGAAAATAAATAATAGTATGTTAATACACTCAAATATTATAAAATCAATACTTGAGCTAGTAGGTCTGTAATGGGTTGTACACATTTTTATATATTTTACTTATAAATATCTCTTGTACTTCTTACTTCTAACAACGGTCTTTTTCACCATCCTCAGGAAAACTAAAATTAAACGTAAAATAAGAGTATTACATTTAAACTTAAATTAATCACAAATGTACTTTAATTCAAACATAATAATCAACTTTGCTGTTTGTGATGTTAAGCTAACAACAATTCTAATATATAATATATTATAATACAGTTTAACCTATAATGTCATCTTGTTATGGACAGCTGCTTTTTTGTCACATGGGGATGTAGCAAAAACAAATATGTTTTTTTTAAAGACATTCTTTGTATCAGAGAGGGGAGAATTTGTGGGATTATGATTATAACCCAGTTTTGGTGATGTTGGTATGGTTTCACTGCCTAAACTTAGCCTGGCACAAGTCAAGTCTGACATTTCTGTTGGGATGATTGTGGCCCTCTAAACTGACAGTATGTAACAGTATTGTAACATGGTAAGTGAACTATGATGTAATTGCTCTTGCACTTTTGAATTAAAAGTGAGATAAAGTGAGAGTTGGAGTGAGACTGGGGTCTGGGTAATCGTAATGATACAGGACAGGTTGGGCTGTGTCACCAAAAGAACTGACCACCTTCATACCTTCAGTATAACAATGGTAATCACAAGAGAAACAATCACAGTAGCTGGTTTCACAATAAAATGTCACCCAAATTTCACAAGCCTTCATCCCAACAATCTCTGGGTTCTTTCACACAGGAGGTGAGATGAACTCACCTTGCCTTTGACACTACCTCTCAAAGTGGATGAAAGAAGGGTCAACATGCCAGTTTGGTAAATTTTATACGACATAAACAGGTGGCGTATTGGTGTGGTAAAGCTGCCTTAAAGGGGCTTCTGTCAGGTCAAGTGTGTCATCCATTTCAACAGGTGGTTGGTGATTTGATTCTTGGCTCATCCTGTCATATGTCAATTGTCCTTGGCCAAGACACTGAACCCCATGTTGGGCCTGGTGGGTCAGACCATTGTTGTGAATGAATAAATGAGAAGTAATGTAAAGCACTCAGAGTAACAGTAAGGTAGAAAAGCCTTATATAAGTGCTTAGGTTCTCAAAATGTTTAGCTGTTTAGTGCAGCAGAACAGCAATGTGTGGAAACAAGTTTATTTTCCTGTTACCCACAATACTTTAAAACATGGAAAAAAACTGAACATGTAAATGTTTCATCAATCCAAATGTCCACCAAATGGTAATAATATGTTGTGTATTTGTATAAATGTGTTAAACTCACAGTATATACACTGTTAAAAAAGAAATAAGGAAAGGGAACACACTCCCAAGACCATCACTGACCCACCACCAAACCAGTCATGCTGGAGGATGTTGCAGGCAGCAAAACGTTCTCCACAGTGTCTCCAGACTCCAGAGTCACATGTGCTCAGTGTGAACCTGCTTTCATTTGCGAAGAGCACAGGGCACCAATGGCGTATCTGCCAATCATGGTGTTCTTAGGCAAATGCCAATCTGCTGGACGTCATTTTGTAGGGCTCTGGCAATGCTCGTCCTGTTCCTTCCTGCACAAAGTAGCAGATAGTGGTCCTGCTGCTGGGTTGTTGTCCTCCTACAGGGTCCTCCACGTCTCTTGGTGTACAGGTCTGTCTCCTGGTATCTCCTCCATGCTTTTGACACTGTGCTGGGAGACACAGCAAACCTTCTTGCCATAGTGTGCATTGATGTGCCATCATGGATGGGCTGCACTACCTGAGCAACTTCTGTGAGTTGCAGACACCACCTCATGCTACCTCTAGTGGTGAGGGAACTGGCAAAATGCAAAAATTACCAAAAATCAGCCAGAAAGGATGAGGACAGGGAAATTGTCTGCTGTTGTGACAGTCTCACAACAGCAGGTGAAATTGATTAACAATCAGTGTTGCTTCCTAACTGGACAGGTTGATATCCTAGAAGTGTGATGGACTTGGACTTACATTGGAATGATTATGTGTTCCCTTTATTTTTTTGAGCAGTGTATAATTAGTGCTATACACATACAGTGCTGCATTAAGATTTATGAACCTTTTATAATTGTTTTTATTTATTCTAAATGTGATCTAAAACATGGAGATTTTAATGCAAATCCTAAAGACAGTTTGGAATCCTTTAAGAGAAAAATCTCACCATGATATGTTTCATGACTGAATAAAAATTTATCATTCCTAGCACTTGGGACAAGTGTAATCCATGTCAGCAAAATGCCCCGCAGCATAACATTGTCTTCTGCTACACGTTAATAGTGATGAAATGTGCTGTAGTGTGTATACAGTACATTGTACAATACAGTACAGTGTGTGGTGGTAGGAGTTGTGCCTTGATATCAGAAGAGCAGTAAAAAAAGTTAAGCAAATGTACTGCTTCTGGTCATTAATTAATTTTTAGACATGATATACAGTTAGGTCACAGATCATCAGACATTAAAACATATAAACATGCGAGACAGTCATGCAAATCAGCAGTAATGAAGGGTCGGCGTGTAGCTCAGTTGGTAGAGCATTCACCTGCCAACCCTACCATACATGCTAAGGTGTTCCAAAACCCTGTTGCTGTCCATTACTTGTTAGTAAATGGTCCGCACTTATATAGTGCTTTTCTACCTCATGGGTACTCAAAGCGCTTTGACACTGCTTCTCATTCACCCGTTCACTCACACAAGCACACACACTCACACACCGATGGCAGAGCTGCTATGCAGTCACTATGGATAAAAGCATCTGCCAAATAACGCTAGCTAACTTGGTGGGGCTCTTTGCTCTTTGCACGTGTGCAGCCATACAGCTCCGGTGTATGCTGAGAAATCCTTCATACCCCTTTGTTTAAAGTGTGTTTCTGAAAAATCTCAGTTTCAAGGGCTACGTAGCCCTCTGCCTTGACCCTACCCCTCCGGCCAAAAGGGAATTGGGACACCCCTAACCCTCATATGGATGCACAAAATGAAGGGGTGGGCTAAGTGGTAGGGCTAAGGGATTGGCCCTTAGTCTGCCCTCTCTCCTTTTGTCTCTGAAACATCCTATCTTCACTGTCCCACTATTATATTCATTTCAAATCTTCAACTCTGCCACCTCCATCTCTGTCTCCTATCTTTTTGTCAGTGCATGTCTCAGCTGGATACCTTTTTATCACAGATCTCTCCTGACACTCTTCTCCACCCACTCCACCTTGCCTGTAATCTCTTCACTTGACCAGAAGTATTTAAACTCATTAACCTTTGTCACCTCTACCGCTTGCAACTGTACCACACCACCACCTTTTCTCTTATTTATGCACACATACTCTATCTTGCCCCTACACACTTTCATTCTCTAGTGCATACATGAAAGCTGATTGTTGATGCAAGCCAACCTTAACTTTAACCAGTCCATCATTGTAGTGCCCCCCTCGCTGGTCTCATGCTGTCCTCATACGTATCCTCACATATCTTGTACGAGTCCCAACCTCCAGTACCACAGCTCCTCTCTTGGCATCCTTCTATAAATCCACAAGTACACATTGCAACTCCTTTTGGCCTTCTCTGTATTTCCCCACCAATATCCTCAGAGCAAACATTGCATCTGTGGTGCTCTTTTTGGCATGAAACTATACTGCTGCTCACTGATCATCACCTCTCTTCTCAGCCTAGCTTCCACTACTCTTTCCCATCGCTTCATGGTGTGGCCTTTTGTCTTTATACCTCTGTAGTTGCTGCAGCTTAGTGCATCGCTTGTTCTTAAAAATAGGAACCAGTACACTTCTCCACTCATCAGGCATTCTCTAACTATCCAAAAATGTTGTTAAACAATCTGCTTAACCACTCCACTGCCATCTCTCCTGAACATCTGACCTACTCTCCGTCATTTTCTTCAATCTCAAAGCAATGGACAGAGAAAAGTACTCAAAGTACTCCCTCCACCTTCTCAACACACACTCCTCAGCACATTCCCTTCTACATCCTTTAGCACAATAACCTGCAGCACGTCCTTCCCAGCTTATAATACACCTTGTTGTATACCTATTTCTTAGCCTTTGTCACTGTCTCTCATCACCTTACAGTTTCTCATCTATTTCAAGTTTCTTCTCCTGTATGTGCTCATCTTTCTTTATAAAAGAAGTATTCACCACTGCCATTCCATTATTTCTGTACATGACCTCCTCATCACCTCATCACCTTCACCAACGTGTCCAATCACTAATCCTTCTTCTTTTGACATGCTCTCTACCATTTCATCTAACTCACTCTGGAACTGTTCTTACTCCTCCGACTCACATCCTACTTGTGGTGCATATGCAATAATGACATTTATTATTACTTCAATTTCCAGTTTCTTCCTCATCATCCTATTGGATACTCTCTTACATACTCACTTCCTGTACATTCTTTCTATACTGCTCCTTCAGGATTATCCCTACACCATTTTCTTGACAGACAGTAGCCCAATTTCCAATACCATTTTGGTCAACTGTACTGTTGGCGGTGTTTTTTTTGTTTGTTTGTTTGTTTTGTTTTAGGTTTGTTTTTTTTGACAATCTTGTTGTATAGGTTAAAGTTTAAACAGTATGAGTATTGTACTTCTTTTGCAGTGGGCAGAGATTATACTTTATAAAGTTATAAAATTGAATGGCTGGTGGGCGAGACTCTAAATTACCCATAGGTGTGAGTGAGAGCGTGTTTCTTTGTCTATATGTGGCCCTGTGATGGACTGGCAACCTGTCCAGGATGTACTCCGTCTCTTGCCCAACAATAGATTGGATAGGCCCCAGCACGCCCACAAAGCGGTTCAGAAAATTGGTGGGTGGATGAATGGCTGGTGACATAAACATGATTTTAATATCATAACCAATGATCAGAATAATTGATATAGTCCCAAATTTCTGACAACATTTCTTTACTTTTAGTGTCTGCCTACTGCAGTGTCAACGAAGTCGACAAGATTTGAACAGAAGTTGTTTTCAGAGAAAGAAAGACACAACACTTGATCAAGAGACACAATCATAAAGCACAGGAGGTTAGTCTGTAGCCCAGAAGCATTTATAAATATCTGAACAATGACAGCTCAGATGGAGTCATTGTTAGATTATTGTGTCCTAAAATGTCCTTCAATTACATTGACTGTATCTGACTGTGATTATACCTACTCTGATTATGACCACAATCACCCAAACAGAACACTGTGTCTTCTCAGGCTCCACATCACTCACATTAATGCGTTAATCATATAAACACAAGTGCTGAGTATTATGGGCCCTGAATTCCTATGATCTCTGTTTCTTCAAGTGTAAACTGAGGGCAAGAGAGCAGAAACAGCCAGCAGCTTATCTACTGTTCTCCTCAGTCAGCTACTCCCTTCTTAGTCTTTCATATGCCCACTGTGTGCACTATAATCTATGTGTCATTTCATGTTTAGTGAGTGAATCTTAAAATAAGTTTGAGACTGTCCTTGGTAGAAGAACCAAAACATTGGTTTTTGGTTGTATAGAATCAACATTACATCTAAACCTCCCAGAGTTTACACAGAGCATTTTACTGCCAAACACAGGGACATTGCATCAAACTCTCTTATGAATTCCACATTCATACATACAGTTGCATAGAATGTGTTGATGCACATTCACATTTCACCAGTTGTAAATTCAATTTTAAATGGAAACAACTGGATAAATTCCAATCCAATAGTTTACAATACCTTGTAATGCAACTGTATCTATGTACCAGACTAAAATTTGTAACATTACTGTTCCATGTGTGCTGCAATTTCAGAAAATGGTGTTACTTGATTATCTTGGACACCCGCTTCAGGAAGCTGAGAGACTGCTAACAGATAGCAAACTAAGGTGACTCTGATGTCAGGCAGTGTTTAATGCTTGCCCATAGAAAGAGTTCCTTCTACCGAGGGTGTCCTGCTGTGAAATACAACATTACTGGTCACGTGTAACAGACACAAAATAATCAGTACATATGTTGGTATAAAGTTTGCATCTAACGGCAAGCATGGCACAAGTTTGCCAGGAGGAGTTTGGGTGGATGAATCGGGCACAGATTTAAGCACATGACTTTCATACAGGACACTGAAGTTCATGCCCAGTGTATAACATCATGCTTCAACATAACCCTGATGTCTTTGTGCCTATTCGCAACTAAATTTAAGGCTAATATAAATTTTTACTAAGCCTAGCCATGCTTGTTTAGTGCAAACATTGGATATTTATTTTGTTTCCGCATTTGTGCTGAAACATTACTGCACATTTACTGTAATACTGCTGTATGTTGTTTGCTTTTAACACATACAGCAATATTTTATTCATTCATTCATCTTCTGAACCGCTTAGTCCCCGTAGGGGTCACGGAATCCATCCCAGCCAGCATACAGGCGAGAGGCAGGGTACACCCTGGACAGGTCGCCAGTCCATCGCAGGGCCACATATAGACAAACAACCATTCACACTCTCACTCACACCTATGGGCAATTTAGAGTCCCCAGTTAACCTGACTACATGTCTTTGGACTGTGGAAGGAAGCTGGAGTGCCTGGAGAGAACCCACACAAACACAGGGAGAACATGCAAACTCCACACAGAAAGACCCTGGTCGACCCCAGGAATCGAACCCAGGACCTTCTTGCTGTGAGGCAACAGTGCTAACCACTGTGCCGCCCAGCAATAGTTTGAAATAACAAATTCTACACTGAGACCATTTAATGACTTCTTCCTCAATAGTTCCCAGACCTTCATTAAACACTACCCCTAAATGAACTTATTTGGGTGGTAGAAATATGGCCCCTCAACTAAATTTAGACATTGGTTCCTCCAGTCGAAATGCAGGTAGAGGCACTAAGTTCCTCAGAAAGTCCCTGGTACCTGGTCCTAGTATAAATAGTAGTATAATACAGCTTATGAATGTGTCTGTGTGATGGCATGGACAAAATAGTTGGTATTTTTTCTAACATGAAATTTCTGAAGGTTTATAAAATATTCAAGTAACACTTTTCTATATTATTCTAAAATTTGCAATAAATTGGTTCTAACTATTAATGGGTGAGGGTATAATAATTAGGTATAAAAGGAGCATCCATCAAAGGCTCAGCAAAGATATTTGTGCCAAACTTTTTAAGAAAACAAATTGTTAGCTAAAAAAAAATGTTTTATTTTTGCAAATAAATTTGGTCTTTCACCATCTACCATACATACTGTTGTGAAAAGATTAGGAGACTAAGGGGAACTCTCAGTGTGCAATGGCCAAAAGTGGTAACTGTTCAATGTGCATGACCATTCAACCCTCAGGTGACATTTCATGAGAAAACGTCTTTGTTAAATGTGCAACACGTAGGCTTGGGAGTACTCCAGAACACCATTATCACTTAACACAGTTCATTGCCATATTCATAAATGTCACCTGAAACTGTTTATTGTGGGTTTATATTTTAGAAGACTGAGCTTAAGAATAAAATTTTGACTTTTCAGAAGGTCTCAACTTTTCTGGAAATGTGGTTTGTATGTCCAGTACTTCACTGGAACATTAAGACAAGAGAAATCCAATTTCAGTTAAGTTCAGCTGAGGTTAGATTGCCACACCCTGCTGAATCCCGCTGATGTTTCTGCCAAAAAGGAGTAGAGAACCACCCACATAGAAAAGGTATTTTACACTATCTTCTCTTTTTGATGGAAAAAGGAAAAGCATGGTTTAACTGAGACAAAGTGCCGCACTAAATAAACTTGCTGAAGATCCACATCAATGTCAATAAAAGCTCTATAATGAAGTTTATTCTTCTCCACTTTTAATCTTTCAGTTTCTAATGTGTCTCTCTCCTCTCTGTAGGGCCTGTATATCTTCTTAGTGTATGCTGTTTACAACAGTGAGGTAAGAAGGCATTCAGTCCATTATTAACACTGCTGCTGTTTCCACTGCAGCATCAGAGTGTACCTTTGTGCTGTATATGAGTGGGTGTAAACTCTTCTCATTTAGGTGAGGAATGCCATAAAGAGGATCAAAGAAAAGAGAAAGGCTTTATCTTTCACGGTGAGTGAGTAAAAAGCATAGGTCCATCAGGACACAAAAGAAATCCACTTCTTGTAAATATTTATTTACTGGAAATTGATTCTTTGTTAGTAGTTTTTTAAATATTATTATCAGCGCAGTAAACTAGTATGGAGAAAATCATTATTTTACAGAACTGGTTTTTGGAACATATGTATTTTCAGAACTGTTCCCAGCCTACTAGCTTCCTGCCTTCACAGAGGGCCCCAGTTACCTCCTGGGGAAATAGTCCACCAACTCCCTCCAGCCCCGAGACGAGTGAGACCTCTGGACCTGCCAGCTCCACCTCCACATCACTAGTCATCAAGAATGGTAGGCTGCATGACCTGGAGCTGATTCACACACGTGTCAGTATTATTACTTGTGATGCAAGGAAAACATTTTCACTCAGAATTTGTAATTTATTTCTGGTCAAATTAATTATTTAAAAAGAAATTTTAAAAACAATCAAAGTTAACCAAAGTACTGCACAACATAGAAACAATATCTAGAGGCTGAGTCTGAAAAAGCCACTTAGATAAGTAGATAATTTTTTTGACCTGACAGGAAAGTAGTCCAGTTACCATGACTTCTTTCTCAGTCATTCAGGTGATTGAGAATCTTCATAGAAACAAAGAAACTAAGTATGAGGAACAAAGTACAGATGCAGAAAAAAATGTTGGTATCCTTCTTTTCTAAAAGAAAAACATATAATGGTCACTAAAATAAGGTGAAAATTAACAAAAAAAAATAGACATTGCTTTTGTATTGTGGTTAAACAGAAGCAGTTTAAAAAACAAACTAATGAAACTGACCTGGACAAAAAATGATTGTACCCCTAGAAAAGATAAAAACTTTAACCATAGGGAGATGTTAAGTGTGTCATGGAATTCAGTGGTTTTCAACCCTGGTCCTCAAGACACACTGTCCTGCTTGTTTTCTAACTATGCCTGCGCTTACAGCTTTTGATTGGCTGAACACACCTGATCCAGGTAAGCAGCAGTGGGTAAGAATAGGATAGTTGGAAAACAAGCAGGACAGTGTGCCTTGAGGACCAGGGTTGAAAACCACTGATGTAATTATCAGTCTGCCTATTCAGAGGGTGAAAGGTAGTCACTGTGCTGTTTGGTATCATAGTGTGTACCACACTGAACATGGACCACAGAAAGCTAAGGAGAGAGTTGTCTCTGGAGATTAGAAAGAAAATTATAGACAAACATGTTAAAGGTAAAGTTTATAAGACCATCTCCAAGCAGCTTGATGTGCCTGTGACCACAGTTGCACATATTATTCAGTTTAAGTTTAAGGTCCACAGGACCACATGTGGAAATTAATGACAAATTGAAGAGGCAGATAATGCCAATGGTAACCATAACAACTTCCAAAGAGGTTAGAGGTTAACTCCAAGGTCATGGTACATCAGCATCAGATCACACCATCTGTTGCTGTTTGAGCCAAAGTGGACTTAATGAAAGATGACAAGGAAGATGCCACTATTAAAAGCAAATCATAAAAAATGCCAAAATGCATACTGACAAGCCACACAGCTTCTGGGAGAATGACCTTTGGACAGATGAGACAAAGCTGGAACAGTTTGGCAAGTCACATCAGCTCTGTGTTCACGGACACAAAAATGAAGCACACAAAGTATAGAACACTGTATCTAATGTGAAACATGGAGGATAAAAACATCATTTCTGTCCAGGCCAGCTTCATTAGTACATCTATATTTATTATTACTTTTTTCAGTTTCACATTATTTCAGTGACCATTGTGAGTTTTTCTTTCTTTTAAGGGTACCAACGGTTCTGTCTGTATATACAAACATACTGGGGCAGATTGTTCCATAGTTTTAGAGCTGTTACTGCAAAGCCACAGTCGTCTTTGAGCTTCAGTCTAGACCTCGGAACCACCAATATTATCTGGTCAGAGAACCAGAGTGCCCTAGAGGGTGTGTGGGGGTGCAAAAGCAATAAGACCTTATAAATAAAACGCCAGTATAGGGTTAATGTGGCCATGTTTACATGGCCCTGTCAAAAGCCTAGCAGCAATTAGACAGATGAGATGTAGACAAGAAGTGAAGGGTGGCTCGTTTCCATGTATGAAGCATTGCAGCAATTGAGCTGAGATGAAATAAAAGCATGGATCATCTTCTCAAACTTGGAAAAAGACAGAAGGGAATTTGACCTTGGGCAAACCATATGATATCATATCAACCATATCATAAGGTTTATAATACAACTGAAAGAACAAAGGTTACAGTCACAAACTAAAAGTCTAATCCATGGGAGTTGCATAAATCCTAAAGGAAAGTCTTGTTTGCTAACATTCTAGCTTTAACCTGAGCCATCTGGTTGGTGACTGAGATCAACGACTAAGTGTATGAAGGTTCCATTGATCTGCTCCACCTCTGCAGACACATTGGGTCTAATGTCAGACTGGCTGCACAGAGGACTAAACACATATCAACACTTATCAACAGAACTGTGACCTACAGTTTCATTTATTTTTTGGCTATTAGCTCTGTACAGTGTTGTGTATAATCAATTGTGGATTAATTATTGATTAAAATATTAACATTTAATTCAAAAATGAATACATGAAGAAATACAAATTATTATTATTAATTCCATATTAATTCCATATGAAGCCAGACCAGTATGGACCAGCAGGCTGAGAGTCCAGCACACACCAACACACTGAACTGACTGGCTGCAGTGGCCCCACAATGTGCTGACACATTGTGACACACACTCATTTTATGAAAAGGATGTTGCATTGTGCAAAACGTCTCTCAGTCCTCCTTTCAGCTGCACTGTACCTCTGCTCTGCCACCAAACGCACATTCATTTCAGATGCTGAATGACAAACAGCAACAGATGTCCTTTCACACAGCAGTGTCTCAGCTATTTCTGCAAGTCCCAGCAAAAAGTAGCTCCAGTTATTCAGTCAGTGTTTCAGACCTGTGAGTGTTCATCCATCCAGTAGCCGTACAGGCTCCTATAGGGGCTGGTTTGGGAGATGGAGCCAGTCTCTTCAAATCTGTGTTTTATGTTATTTACTGACTGAGGAAGTAATTTTAAAAATTTGTCAAGCATAGAGAAAAAAAAGTTTAAATTAACATCAGTACCACAGAATAAAACTGGAATTTTAAGTGGTGGTCAAAAAGACATAGGAAGCTGAAATATTTTAAAAAGATTATAAAACATTCCACTCTATAATGTAGTTGTAAATCTCAGAATTTAGTGTTAAAGCTCCAACATTCATTCATTTTTTTTAATTGTTGTTCATCCACATCTAATAGCATTAATATGAAAATGAGTGGTCATAGCTCTATAAGAATAATGAGGGGAAAATAAAATGATCACCAAAACTATCCATCCTCCAAAGACCAATGCTGCTCATCACCACATTCTCATCTATACTATTATTTGTGACTGAAATAAGAGATCAGGTGATGATGTTGATGATGATGTTTGACTTAAGTTTTTGCCATCACCATCAATCTGTGCTTATTAAATGGCACTGATTGTTCCTAAGCAGAATGGCAAATAAAGGAATTTTTTTATACTGAGAAATCTTTTGTCATTCATACTGTTTGCATTTTTGTTTCTCTATAAAGCTTTCTTTGTATTGTCCTCTCACATGTCACTTGTCTCACATGTTCTGGCCTTGCATACACAAATGATCCTGAAAGAAAAATGCAAACTCCAAATACAAATAGTGTTTTTCTGTCTTTCAGAGAGTTTCAGAAAGGAGAGCTTTGTGAGTTTCTCTTTAAAGCCAGCATCAGGAAATCAAGTAAGTAGCATGTAGGCACAGCGTCACAGCACAGTATCTGATTACATAGCAAACTGATTATGACTGAATGTCTGTTATTTTAACAGGTGGTGCAGCTGACTGGCTTCAGACCATCAGGTACAGTGGTTATCACTTGATACTGGTGGTTGATGTTAAATTTGTAGGTAGAATGATGAGATACTACATGCAGTGTTAATAGTGTTAGCAACACCTACAGTATGTTTCTATACAACTAAATTGCAAAAGCTAATATGTTTATACAAAATGATAATCAAACTATGTTTGTTATGTTCTCTGAAACTATGCCCTCTCAGTTTTACATCTAATAAAACTAAAGGGTAATCTCTGCTGCTGATGTTGCTAAGAACACTGTAAGCAGTTTGTGTGTAATGATTGTGAACTGTGTGTCCTCATGACGGTTTCTCATTAAAAACTGAGTAAAATATAGAGACCACTTAGTAACTTCCCCTGGAATTACAGATTCCAAATCTAAACTAAACGTATCCCTGCTTTTCAGGGTTCTATTCAAACGCACTAGGCTTTATTATTAATTCAAACTGGAATAATAAAGTGAATCAACTATTCAATTAAATCTCAACATGTTATGTGTAATGAGCATTGAAGATGTTCCTGATTTTGAAGTTTCAATCCTGCTCCCTGTGTCTGCATCATACGCCGTTGCTCCACACTATAGGTGGCGTGTGACCCTGCACTGATCTCTCACTGCTGATAAGTAATAGACCTTTGATGGAAAGTAAATGCATCGTTAAATGTATTCATATGTTCTGAAATGAGCTTGGTCAATGCCATCGCCTGTACGTTTTTGACAATTATTGTTAAACATCCCATCATCCACCTGTGTCCTCTGTACCTTTAACTATTCAGTGTCAGGAATGCCTTGAGCTCTACCTGCTTCCTCTTTGTCTGGATTTAAATTACACACATATGCAGCACTTTGAAACAGCTCGGAGAATAAAATGAAAGGTAAAATAAAGATTTGCATT
This sequence comes from Helostoma temminkii, assembly GCA_900302695.1. Taxonomy (NCBI): domain Eukaryota; kingdom Metazoa; phylum Chordata; class Actinopteri; order Anabantiformes; family Helostomatidae; genus Helostoma; species Helostoma temminkii. Next base: position 1,861 of record OMLM01009785.1, on the reverse strand, counting down.
TATGCTCATAAAAATTCATTAGTTGAGTCGTGAATGAATCTGATATTTCTGCATGTCAGTAATTTAGTAGTAGAGTTAGTTTTTATTTTGTATTTATACAGAAAACAAGAGAAAATAGAGTAGCTGCCATTATTTTCTCCCATGAAAAGGGTTATGGTTTAAACACTAACAGTATTTGTAGAAAACAACATCTATTCATGATTTCAGGCTAAACAAAACACGTATGAATCAAAGTGTGCCAGGAGGGTTTGGGTCAGAGCACAGCCGCTGATAACACAGTGGATGTAAAGAAGATTAAAAATGATACAAAGAACAAATTTTTCTTTGATTTGCCTCCATTTACCTGCATAGTGTGCAGCGTTTGGCCTGTGTGAAAACTGCCCCGGTGCCTTTTGTTGATTTGAATGTGCAGACAGACACAACAGATGGTCCCCATGTTTCCACAGGGTTAAGTCACTGTCAATGGCTCTCGATTGGCTGGCAGCAAGAGAGAAGTAAGTTTGTAATAGATTCATTAAATGTTCAGGCGTCTGTGAGGAGCGACTGATGGATGGTGTTTCGAGTGCTGCTGGGTGTTCATTGTTGACAATGGAGACAAAGGAGAAGTTCCTTCCCTTAATCAGCAATGGACAACGCTGGCTATTCACACCATCAGCCATTAACCACTCCAACACCTGCTCTCGCTCACTCTGCCTTTCAGTTCAGCCCTTCTTGTTTTCTCTTTTGTACACAGACACAGTGGCAGTCCTGTAATGCAAAAACATTAAACGTCAAGATTGAGCCGCAAGTCGTAGCTAATGCCTTCTGCTTTACTTCGCCGCAGGTTGTTGAACTGGAAATGGAGTGGATCCTGATAGTCAACACACGTCCAACGCACACGCACTAAATCCCACCTGAAGGAGGACAACACACCCTCAGTCTGTGAGGGACAGCGTGGAAGGACTGTTCTGTTCTCACATTAGATCAATAGTCCCCCATTCTCACCAGACAGCAACAGACTCTGAAACAGTGTGAAATTTACATTTCATTTACATTTAATCTCACGTCAGTACATTAGTATGTACAGAACAACTATTAGCCTTCGTTGTCTGATTGTGTGAACTGACCTGAGCTTCCTGAAAGCTTAAGACAAGACAGCAGCACTAGGCTAGGGTTATAGTTGGTGTTTGACAAATGGCAGCATCATCAGAAACATTGATCGTGTTTTTCTTTGCATACTTTATGTCTGGAGGACTCAAAAGTTCAGTCACAAGACTAGAGAATACCCATCCCAGACCAATAGGAGAATCTGCCTTTACACCACAAAAACAGAAGTCATGCTGACAGAAATTAATGTTGCAATAACACTTGAGAAAACAACATAAATGACAGGTATGTAGATGCTTGTTGTTGTTTTGTGGTGCTTCAAAGCTGTTGCAGGTTTGTCTCATACTGCCACACTGGTTACACAGGACTGCGTCTCATATATGCGTAGTACTAATTTCAATGCATAAATTGATGCAGGATACATATGGGCACCATGTCACGTGTGCGACTGCATAGCTGACAGCAAATATTCTCCCAGTCTTATATGGCCAGTTCACTCAGTCTGTTGTGAGTAGTAGTTCTTTTGTGCTTTTCTCAACATAAAATTGTGCTTGATAAATAGGAACATGCCAAATATTCTACAGACCTCACCATGAACACATTTCATTATGTGTACAACAGATCAAAAATATTTCCCTGAAAACTGTCGACAGCAGAGTTATTCTATGTAAACAGGACATTTTATCTGCAAAGGCAGATTGCTATTGTTTTGAGCACAAATCAAACACTGTACTGCAGTGGAGTCTTAATTCACAGAAACAAAAAATCTAGATAA
>OMLM01009784.1:38591-67911 GCA_900302695.1 Helostoma temminkii | reverse complement strand
ATTTATGCAGAATTGCTTTAATTCAGACACATTAAGGTCTTAGTTGGATTTGTGTCCAGACTTTGACTAGACCACTCCTGAACCTTAATTTAGTTTTTTTTGGTCATTGTCCTGCTGCAGAACCCAAGTGCTCTTGAGCTTCAGGTCACAAACTGATGGTCGGACATTCTACTTCAGGATTTTCTGGTAGAGTCAGAATTCATGGTTCCATCAGTTCTGACAAGTCGTCCAGGTCCTGAAGCCGCAGAGCCCCAGACCATCACACTACCACCACCATGTCTGACTGTTGATATGATTCTTTTTATGAAACACTGTGTTAGTTTTACTCCAGATGTAACAGGACACACACCTTCCAGAAAGTTCAGCTTTTGTCTCCACATCGACTTCAATAATAAATGAAGTCAGCATTTAAAATGCATTTTGCATTTACTTAGGTTATCTTTGTTTAATATTAAAATTAGTTTTATGATCTGAATCATTTGCGTGTGATAAATATGCAAAAAATAAAAACTCAGGAAGGGGACAAATACCTTTTCACTGTACATGAAATTACATCACAAGTTCCAGGATATCTGAGTCTCTACGGTATTTTACCTAAAAAGTAACATTTTGTGTGTGAAGGTGAACTGGATGCCTGTAAGTGAACCAAGACTATCCTGAATCAGCAGAGCCACCATGCTGTCCAGTCACTTCCTGGACCGGCCCCTCCTCACCACATGGCCCCGAGCTGGCAGGTCTGCGGGAGCCGCCGAGCACCGTCTGCCTGTTCAACCATTATATAATCACCTCCATCACCATGTCTGAGGCTTCTCTGCATCGTCAGCCTGTACATCAGCGTTTACTGTTCGCATGTTCCTCCCATCTGCGCAGATTTCATCAGAATCCACTTTTCTTTCTGCAGGTAGAAACAACTGCAGTCACAAAAACACAACAGGTGAAGCACAGCTTAAAGGAGGTAGCCTGCACATTACTCACTTCACTACTCAGAGAAAGTTCTGGGTCCGAACCTGTCGGTCTGCACGAGTTTCTCTCTGGTTTCCACCTGTAATCTAAACACACGCAGGTCAACTGGTAACTGTCCTCACTCATATAGATTTTATATAGTTTTACATAGTGTTCAGCATAATCAATCCAACCAGTGTTGATGTTTATACTTGGCAGAGTTTAATAGTTATATTCTGATAAAAAGTGAATCAAAGAGCACAGAGCTGTTTTTATAGAAAAGAAAGTTTCTGTGAGAAGTTATAATAAATATGCCAAATTATTTTGTGGTGTCAACATCATGAGTTTTTGATCAACACACAGAAACACTGGGAAGACTTTTATTTCACTTTAGAGGAACAAGAGAAGTATGTATGGATCCAAATAATAATCAGCTGACAGAAAATCTAAAGACAAAGTACTAAAACCTTGGAAGTATTACTGCAGTGCAGGAAATGTACTTTTCCCTCCTTTAATAAAATGGCTTTTTGGAGTGTGGAAGTGGAAACGTGGTCTTGGCTGGTCGGGCCTCTCTGGCACAACAAGCTGTTTTCTGATCCCAGCATTCCCAGAGCATTTGGACGGCGCTGCTCCAGTGATTGATGGAGCTATTCTTATTACGGTGACCTGTTACGTAAAACGCAGTCAGACCCTAAAAATAAGAGCAGGCTTTTCAGGACATTCATTGTTTGCTTTAGTGTAGGAGCTGGAATCTGGATCCATCAGTCACTAGTCTGTTGTGGCTGAACAGACACAAAGCGGTGAATGCGGGGAGGAGGGTGGGGTGTGTCAGCTCTACAGTGTGTGTGAAATGTATGAACAGGGAGCAGAAATAGAGGAGGAAGACTTCCAGGAAAAAATAAATAAATTTGGCTGAGGTCACATTTAAGGTTGGAAGAGTCCCAGATCTAGATTTTCCTCCCACATGTGGAGCAGATCTGATGGTTTCAGATCAGTCTGGAGATGTAAAAGACAAATGATACTTTACTTTAGAAATGAATTATTAAAAGCGTCTTTTCATGGCAGCGACAACCAGAACTTGTAAAGTCCTGCACAGACCAAAGGACTAGCTAAGAGGTCCAAAGACTTAACTATGGAGACCACAGACCACGGATATCCAGTCTTTGACCGTGTGGAAGCTCCGCACACCTAAAAAACGACTGATGTTACTAAATGTTCCTTCAGTGGAAAATATCACTTTTGTGTGGAAAACAAATGTCTTTTTGGGAGAGATCCTGGATGGAGACATGAGGACAACACAGACTATAGACAGACAGAGGAGAACTCAGGTAAATAGCTTCAGGTAAAACTGTAGTTACTGTAGGTCTCCCTCAGTTGTGACGTCACCGCCCACAAAATCCAGTCACGAATATTAAAAGTGTTGAAAAAGATCTTAATGAGAGCGACTGGGAGCGTCTGCCTCTCCAGACTAATCCTTACACAGCTCACACAATGATTCTCTCTGCCTCTCTCAGGCCTTAAGGTGCTGGTGCCTGTTTGATGCCATGAAAACTAAGACCTGAGCTAAAAATGCTCTGCTGCAGTTGTAGACACTGTTCTGAACTTCAGGGTAGATGGACACACGGAAATATTCCCATAGGATTATTCTCCTGCAAACACTAATTATTCCTTTAAAATGATTATTACAGATTGTATTTAGTTTATAATGTGACTGAATGAGACACACATTAAGCTATGGTTTAACACAGCACTATTGTTTTATGAAATAATGAGGAATTAACTGAGATAATTAACTTCTGACCCTGAAACCACTCAGTCTGATTCCTTTCCCATGCAAAGCTTCAGTTTGGAGATTTGCTCTTCGTCGGTCTGTCACTGCTGCCTACACTCACTAGTTATTCCTCTTCATTTTCATAAGAATTCTATTTAGAGCTGAAGAACAAAACAACTCAATAACGAGATAAACCAGCAGTTTATTTGCATTTCTGCAGTATGTCCTTGTTGCTGCTATAAACAGGCCTGTTAGCCTGTTAGCATGTCTCTGGGGACGTTCGCGTTCAGTCGGAAACTGTGAAATAATCAGTTTATTTGCTGATCTTCTAAAAAGCAAAGCAGTTTCACACACAGTTATTTTCATCTGCTCAGTCCAGCCTCCCAGACATGTGCAACTGTGACCTCTCTCCAGACTCTATTAGCATGGTTGATGAAACTGCCAGACTACACACACGGCTCTGCACAACATCCCCCACTGCCCCGACCGCAACAGAGTTACATCCAGAAAATAACAACGAGCACATTAGCGCTCACGGGGAGAAGAACGTAATCAGTCGATGCAGAATCCATGGCATCAGTTGATGTGGGAGGTCACATCGGCAGCTCCGATCACAGAAACACTCAGGCTTATTTTTGCAGCCATCACAGAGCATTGAGGGTCAGATGGTTTTATGGGCTCACTTGAACTGAAGTAGCTCAGCCTCAGTGACTTACAGCTGCAGTTAAGGTACTGTTATGTTTTTATGGGGAAGTGAACATCAGAAACTGAAAGGTTGCTGGACTGTAGGTTGTTGTGGTTTTTTCAAATAATCATTCCTAATATTTCTTCCTGTTTTATGAGTATCGGTTCCTCATGTGGATTAGTGCCCCTGAAGGTTAAGCCAGGGTCTAATGATGTGCAACAGTTCATCCTTTCTAGTTATATTGTACGTACAGTGATGGTTTATGTTTTTACTTTGTGGAGCATTAAAGAATTAATTCATTATATTATTTTAATATTAATTAAAAAGAATATAAAACAGTATAAAATTTCTGGTTTTAATCTTAGAATTCAGCCTTTAAACTCAACTCAAAGTTAAAATTCAAATCAATGTTTAATCCTCTTCATAATGTAAAACACATGATGAGTAATTATACCTTTTTTTTTAAAAAGATGTAATTTTCAGCAGCAAATCCACTGAGACTTCACCAAGTCTGAATCTCTGTGGAGCGTTTAGCCTCTGTTAGCTCATGGTTATGTTTTTTGCTAATTTCACTCAGCCCCTGTGCACTCTCTGCTCTGTAGTAAACAGACACTGGTGAATAAGGAGCATTTAGCAGCTGAAGGTCCAAGAGACCGAAAACACACTGTTGGACTGCAACTGAAATACGATCTTTTTAAACAAGAAAATGTCAAATGTAAAACAGCAAAGACAAAGATTTTTTATTAGAATATCAGATTTTGCAGTAAAACATTCAGTTTATGAGGCTCCATCCTCATTGAACATTTCTATGTTTGTGTTCAGACAACAGTTGACTAATGTTGCTGTTTTTTGTCGGAACAGAGATAAAAGTAACATTGATTTCGCATTTACCTTTAAACTAAATCACAAACTTTCTCTAACCTAAACCCAAAGTGCACACATAACTACACAAGCTGTTCGGTTTCATTCATTTAAGACATGTTGGTCACCTTCCTTACTAATAAAATGATGTTTGCAGATTCGTTGCACATGAACATAAAACAGTGCTGCCTAACAACATGTTGTGTTCACTGCTGGTTTCTGTCAAAACATTCAACTGAACACTGATAGACAGTATCAATAAAATGTTATTGATATTCAGCTCAGCTATGAGAGAGGCAGAACCATTAACTGAGTAAAAACTGCTCTGATTTGTGGTGAAGAAGTGGACGCAGCAGGAAATGAGTTCCTCACTTTGCATGCTGGGACGCTGGTGGTGAAGCATGTAATCTCCTAATGCATCCCCAGGAGACGTGCGGATGATCCCTGACATGGGTGATATCTGCAGACAGTCAGGCCTCTGCAGCCTCACACTCACTGACACTACAGCAGCAGTCGCTGTGACCCGGCTGGTAGCTGATCAGAGTAAACAAGCTGATATCAGGTTCTTCCATCTGGATCTATACTGAAGGATTCATGTTTCTGACGTGTTGGAGCCGAAGCTGCTTTTCACTGTCAACAGCTGGAGTTTTATTACTGAGTGTGTTTGTGCTCAGAGGCTGGTGGTTTTAATTTGACACATTATTATCTGTGCTCTTTGGTAGACTGTGATGTTTCCAGTGTGGAGCAAGGTACTCAGAAAAAGTTACATATTAATAGTAATAATTGTACTTTATTACTTTAGTATTAATATTACACACATATTATGTTACTGTACTGGTTACACTACTATCTTACTGTCCCTGGAAGATATTAAATCTGATGTATTTATACCTACAACAGCGAGTCTCTTCTATCTCTGTCCCGTTTCTCTCTCTGACTCTGCCTCTGTCTTTCTGTTCTCCAAGCTGTCCACATGTCACCTGTCCACTGCGTCTCCTAATATCATAACAACTGCAAATGTATGTTTTGCATACAGCAATAACTGCAACTAGATTATTATATAACATAAATAATGATGTTTAGTTAAATATCTGTTCCACACAGGTTGATACTGAACATATCAATAAAGTAACCTTCTTCCCAGATAACAGATTTATTTTCCAGTGACTGTTCTGCACAGACGGTTCAGACGCTGCTTGTTCAGACTCTCACACCTGGTTATGATTAAAGAAAGAAACGTTAATAGGAAGAAGCTTCTAATACTCTGTAATGTATTTATATTTAAGTCTTCTTGACTCTTGGTGAGTCTCTACAAGCTTCTCTCACCTGGACTCAGGCTGTTTATCTCATTGTTCCTCACAGTTTCTTTCATGGTCCTTTATATTGTACGAAACATGTCGGTGAACTGCTAACTTCAGATGTTCTACAGGGTTTTCTTCAAAGACTTCTCTAATTCCTCGTAGCGCTGGTAATGAGCAGACCAGCTCCATCTAACCACTCTACTATAACAGCATAACAGAGTGATGGAGTGATGCTGAAATGTCTGTCCTTCTACCAGGTTGTCTCGTCTCTGCACAGCATCTCTGAAGCTTCGGTACAGTGACTGATGCATTCATGATCACATCAAATCTGGGAAGAGTCCCGGCAGTTCTCAGTTACTGAGACCACTGGTTCTGAGCCTCAGATCAGGACATATGTCTAGTTGGTTGTGGTCCTGACCTGCAGTGTGAACTGTGGGCCTTTATATCCAAGTCTGTCGTGTGTGTGTCTTTCTAAACAAAGTCCGTAGGATAAATCTGACCACAGTGTGGAGCACTACAGCAGACTTGGTTTCTAACTTTGCAAAATAATGCTAATAGTTGCTAATAGTTTGAACATATCTGGACATTATTGCCTCTCACATTTTATCACAGCAACATTACCCAAGAATGAATCATTAACAGGAAAGGGTTTTATTGTCCTAACATTCTCTTCCTGCTGCTGATAAACAGGGATAAACCTCTTTTTCTTTCATGTTCTTGAACTGTGCTGTTATTGCAGTGCAGTTAATAATTACAGCAACACGTACAAAGGTCTTTAACAGATCGTGTGAGTAACTTCAATTAAAGATTAATGTCAGGCAGAGACGGGCCTTTTCTCCCCTGCTGAGATAACAGTGAAATCCTTCAGATGGACAGAGCCAATTATTCTCCGCAGAGACACGAACGCCTACAAACTACTGCTGAAGTTTCTACCTTCCACAAAACCTGTCAGCTCTGACACGTCAAAGGTTTTTCAGACCTTAAGATCGTCTTCAGAAAATACAACAATAACTCGCTGACATTTAAATCACAGTTTTTTCAGCCGCTTCATCTCCAGGATGAAATTATTCTTCTGAGTGAGATTTGACAGAGAAGCCGTCCTGGGATTCCCCCGTTCTACTTCAGCTCCTGGAAACATTGACCCAGTTTTGGCTGATTCGCTTATCTGGAGCTGGAACCACTGTGACCTTCAGCCTTCAATCAGTCTTTGTTTCAAGTCCATAGAATCTGATGTTTGTTCAGACTGTTAGAAACCAGTTAGCATGTTAGCACTTTCAGTTCTATAATCTGTGGCTTTTTTGTTGGAATCCTTAAATAATCTGCCTGTGTAGTTAACACCAGAGCAGATTTTCATGTTTTATTCTGCAGCAGATGGCTTCTATGAAAATACCCCACACAAGACTATTCAAAGCTTTTCTTGAAAGGTTGCTTGCTAACAAGAGGCTAAATGAGAATACAGTTATCCTCTGACAGACAGATATTTTATTTATCAAATTCACAAGTTGATTCCTCGTATAACTGAGTCTCAACGTTTGAAGATCCACATCAATAGGATAAATAATAAGAAAGGAAAAGAAATACCCAAGGAAAAACAAAGTAATGGCAATAAAAGCATATAGCTCTGTTGACTGTATTTAAGATTCAAAAATCATTAAAGTGAGTGAATCATTATGTTGGACAGAACATGGAAGTATTGGAAACTTTTGTGCAACAGTCCAGGTAGTGTTTTGTGCAGGGAGGCAGGGTGATGCTAACTTTAGAGTCGACCAACAGAAAATGTCACATCTGGTCCCATTTACACTTAATGTCTTGTCAGTTAGTGCAGCTTTAAAGGGAGAAGATCCAGCAGTGCTGACACACGGTTCCTCCATCTCAGGGCACCGTAACCTTCAGCACACAGTGATCCTGCCTGAAGTCTGTGAGTCAGACATCAGCTGTTGGTGATCTTCTGTGGTGATGCTCTGCAGGTGTTGTGTTGCAGCGTCATTATTAGATGAGGTAGCACTTCAAACATGAGACCCTAGAAACGCTTCTTTTTATTAAACAGCTCAGCGTTTGAAGGTGTCCATGACTAATAACCACCAGCGTCTCAGCCCAGTTACTGTCTGCTGTCACATCAGCTGCTGTAACTGCGTCTGCTACATTCATTTAATGAACAGGACGTGATGTTAGAGAGCTGCTGCTCCTGGATCAGTGCTTAGTGACAGCAGCTAATGCAACAAGACAAAGCAGGGTTCAATCAAATACACTGTGTGAAGGAGCAAACACAAGCATGTGACACACGATAGGCTAACACACCTGTCAATCAAATAATAACTACAGTTAATAAAATACCTTTAATGTGTGGAGCATGTGTCCTACATAACGAGGTCATGTGTTCATTATTAGCATGTTCTAATTTCACTCTTCTCTACACGTATGTGGAGCATTCACAGTGGAAATGAGCAAAGTGAAGTGGGATTTCAGATGTGGAGGAAGCAGCTGGATGTGCCAGTGTACTGGTGGTGAAACTGGTTTGGGATTCATGGAACTGGAGTGGTAGTGGTGGTGTAACACTGCCCACTGACTTTACACTGGAGATGTCTGTTACTGAACAGGGCTGTGTTCACTGTCAGTGTGATATTTGTCTGTAATTTTGGATCTGGATGAAAAATACATTTTTGAATATTGGCTTTGCTGTGATTGTGAAACTGTCTCTGCTTTGCAGAACTTTTATAGATACATAAACTGTGGGGAATAAAATGATTAGCTTAGCATTAGCTGTTTGATATTTTGATTTTGAGTAAATAAAACGATGAGGTGAGTCGGAGGAGAAAGAGGCTGCTGCAGTGCTGCTGGAGGGACAGAGTCTGAGCATGAATGACCAATACTGAGTGAACTGTGACAGACCTGAGTAGTTAATCCACACTTGGCCCTCACATTCATTCACATTTACATTTGTCTTTTCCCCAAAGCGACTCACAAGTGAGGCACAAGACAAACAAGTCTTGCTGAGGTTCTTTAAGCTTGTTTCTGTGATGGTCAGAGCGACGCCAGGTCCTGGAGGAATTCAGACATTTTTCATGTCTGTCTCTGGAAGTGGTCCAAACTAAAACATGTTCACTACCATCAGTTATAGTAAAAAGCTTTAGATGGTGGGAAAATCCGTTATGAAGTTTGTATATATTTCAAATGGTCCACAAACCACCTGAGTCCTGTGTTCTCACACACGACGAGCTGCTGGCCTGTTGGAGAAAGGCTGGATCGCAAGTGAAAGTCATGTAGGAACAAAAAGGGAACATGTATTTAAATATGTAGCTCTGTGGTTAAAGTCCAATATAACACTGAAACTCCTGAGCTGCCTTTGACGTGTCTGCAGGACACGTTCCTGTGACTGAGGCCTCGCAGACGTCCTGCAGTTCAGCAGGAAACAAAAACCTGGAAAGAAAGAGGGATGACAAGCTGCCAGAAAATCCACCAGAGAACAAGAGTGGCATTTAAATCAACATGTGGACAGAAGAAGTCTGCAGATGACCTCTGCAGACGACTGAAGTCAGGATTTCATCACGACTCAAGACGATCTGGGACTGAAACATGAGGAGGGTGTTTCTGAGTCACTTTTGGAAATGTTGCATCACAGAGTAACGAGCCCCCGGCTGCAGCTGATAGCCCTCTGGAGTCCTCAGTTCTGTAATGATCCTGCTGAACTCAGGTCACTGGAGCGGTTTGCTCCTGGAGCAGCAACCAACATGTTACAGCATGAAAGAAATGAAGTGTAAATGGGACCAGACGTGTTGGTCTCAGCTGTTCTGGTCCAGCTCATGCTGGTAAAGTCCAGGTAACCTCTGGACCGTCTGACTCACATGCTGCTCACTCTGGTCTAGAAAAGTTCAGCGGTTCAGTGTCTGAAAATAGCTCATTATGTCTGTCAGAAGCAAATCTTTACTGCTGCTTTACTCTGAGTTCATAACGTGGAAATGTCAGAATCAGTCACAACTAATAATTCTGTGGTGATAGTTTATCTGTGCTTTTATTGAAAATAAGATTCTGACTAATAATCAATAATTCTGGTCTATGTTTTCTTTAAAGTCTAATCTGACATCAACAACCAGCAGGTGAAGCGATTCTTCTTCTGTGTTCAGTTCTTCAAACAGAAGCTGCAGATGTTCAGAAGTAAATTCCATCAGAACTTTAATAACCGAAGGTGGAACATGGTTTTATCTCTGCACATTAATAAGATTTTCATTTTCTACAGAAAGATTCAATCCCACTTTTAACAACATCAAGGTTTAAATGAGTGTTTCACTCTCCAGCCCACCGCCCCCTGCTGTGCTGCATTTTCTCAATGACTCTCACACATTGTGTCTGTCAGGCTGGAAGATGCTAATCTGCTTTTCTCTCCTTTCATGTCATTTTCCCTCTGCAGCTCCCTCGGGTCATTCCATGGGAAAAGGAACTTTTCCTGCAGCTCTGGGAGAAATCCAGCTATTTTAGGAAAACACGTCACTGCGTTGAGCTGCAGCCCAGAAACTCTCCCTGATTTCCATCATCCAGCTTTTTTTCCGTCTCTACTTGTTGCTCAGAAACGGTGTTTACCCTCCACAGAGACGTGCAGCTTTCAAACTCTTGATATTTTACAGAAAAGCCAGAAGAGAAAACAAAGCTGTGCTCATCCTCGTGTTTCTCATGCACAGAGCAACACGCCTGCAGCAGACACAGCACAGCTCTGGCGGATCAAGTGCACAACTTGTGGAGCAGCTCAGCGATCAGGGCTGTTGTGAAAACGTCAGCGAGGTTTGGTCGTGAAACGGCTGCGGCGCGACATTGCAGCGTCTCCGTGTCGCTTTCCTCTTCGTGCGTGAGTCATGGAATGATGAAAGGATGAGCAGGTGGAGGGACGCGGACCTCTGAGCCACAGGTATTCATCTGGGACCACGTTAACAACCAAAACCAAGATCTGTGCATGGAAATCGCGCGGTATTGCATGAACATTCTCACCCCTGCATGTCCACATTTTCAAACATGACACCGCAGCGCACCGTAAACAACTCGTGTCATAACCTTGAGCCTGCGCCGTTACGCACGACACGTGTCTGCATGAAAAGTGTCACTGACAATATTCTGACTGTTTGTTTCTTAATGTCTGGATCAGAGTCATTCTGAGCACATGTGCGTGTGTGCGTGTGTGTGTGTGTTTTATTCCCCCTCAGCGAGAGAGCGTGCACACACGTCAGCTCGGGGAGGGCGAAGCCTGCTTAAAATGCAGTGAATGTGACAGTCGAGCCAGAGTCCAGACTACAGCAGCCAGCGGTCGGGAAAGGTGAGCGTGGAGGGGGGGCTCAAAATGCCAGGACCAGCTCACCCGCAGACGTGACGCCGACACACCGACGAGAAGGGAAGGACACGCGGAGACGCTCAGCTGGTTCCAAGTGCGCGCGGAGGAGTCGGAGGGGGGAACAGAGAGGACTGAGGTGCGGGAAGCGTCGCCCTTGTCTGGGGGAGAAAGATGACAGTGGTGTCCGGAGAGAACCTGGATGAGACTGTGGCACTAGCCGCGCTGTCAGCCCAGGATGTGTACGACCCGGAGAGAGCCGAGAACCAGGAGTGCTGCGAGCGGGTGGTCATCAACATCTCCGGGCTGCGCTTCGAGACGCAGCTGAAGACGCTCGCCCAGTTCCCCTCCACTCTGCTGGGGGACCCGCGCAAGAGGATGCGCTTCTTCGACCCGCTGAGGAACGAGTACTTCTTCGACAGGAACAGACCCAGCTTCGATGCCATCCTCTACTACTACCAGTCCGGGGGCAGGCTCCGGAGACCCGTCAACGTGCCAGTGGACATTTTCATGGAGGAGATTAAATTTTACGAACTGGGGGAGGATGTGATTGAGAATTTCAAGGAGGATGAGGGGTTTATTAAGGAGGAAGAGCGCCCGCTGCCCGAGAACGAGTTCCAGCGGCAGGTTTGGCTCCTGTTCGAGTACCCGGAGAGCTCAGGACCCGCCAGGGGCATCGCGATAGTGTCCGTGCTGGTTATTCTCATCTCCATCGTGATTTTCTGCCTAGAGACTTTACCCGAGTTCAGAGAAGAAGCCAGAACCTTCGACGAGCAACTGGTGGTGAACGGAACCGCGCGCGCCAAGAAGCCAAACCCGTTCACGGACCCGTTCTTCATCGTGGAGACGCTCTGCATCATCTGGTTCTCCTTCGAGCTGCTGGTCAGGTTCCTCGCCTGCCCGAGCAAGCCCGCGTTCTTCAAGAACATCATGAACACCATCGACATCGTGGCCATCATGCCCTACTTCATCACGCTGGGGCTGGAGCTAGCGGAGCACCAGGGGAACGGACAGCAGGCCATGTCTCTGGCCATCCTCAGGGTCATCCGCCTGGTCCGGGTCTTCAGGATCTTCAAGCTGTCCAGACACTCCAAGGGGCTGCAGATCCTCGGGAAGACCCTGCAGGCCAGCATGAGGGAGCTGGGACTGCTCATCTTTTTCCTCTTCATCGGAGTCATCCTCTTCTCCAGCGCGGTGTACTTCGCGGAGACCGATGACCCGGACTCGGGTTTCAGCAGCATCCCGGACGCGTTCTGGTGGGCGGTGGTGTCCATGACCACCGTGGGCTACGGGGACATGTGTCCGGTCACCATCGGGGGGAAAATCGTGGGCTCCCTGTGCGCCATCGCCGGAGTGTTAACCATCGCGCTGCCGGTTCCGGTCATCGTCTCCAACTTCAACTACTTCTACCACCGGGAGACGGAGCACGAGGAGCAGTTGCAGTACACGCACGTGACCTGCGGCCAGCAGCAGCCGCCGTTTGGGGACAAGAGCGACAGCAAACCGTCCCTGTCCAAGTCCGACTACCTGGACAGCGACGACGCGGACTCCATCAAATACACCAACTGCAGCCCGCGCAAAGCTTCTTACACCGGGAAACTCACCGACGTGTGATTTTGTGGTTGGACTTCAGACTGGCGGGCTCCTTGTTTCTACCATCAAGCGGAATCACCTCCATCACCACAGCGGATGGATGAAGGGAGAGTTCTCATGTTCAAGTCTTCCATTACGCGCGTCACGAGTCGGAAACGCTTAGAAGTGATGAGCCTGTAACTGTAGCACTTTATTATTATTATTACTGTTGTTAGTCTCTTAGTAAATCAATAATTTATTATCCTAAAGATGCAGGTTTACGTTTACATTCGCTTTCTGTCTGTCTGAAGCTGAGACACAGCGCAGGACCAATTTCATCTAAATGTACAGACTGATGCAGGAGGCACGTGGTGGCTGTTGTTATGGTGCCTCCACGCGCTCTTCCATTCAGGTTTGGACGGACTCGGTGGTGGAGCAGTGGTGTGCAGCGGGTCGGAGCAGGATCTGTAATAGAAAGGTTTAGAGTTCGAGTCCAGATTTGAGTTTATTCTCCTGTCAGCAGAACAGGCTTCTGTGCAAAGAGCCTGCAAGACAAGGACGAGGGCGGCTTCGCCCTGACACTGGCTACAGGAGGTGAGATCCTCCACAGGAGCTTGTTTATAGGATGTGGAGCAGCTTTTCCAAGCCAAGAGCGCCTCTGTGTGGATGAGCAGAGACGCTGCATCTCTTCACTGGATGCAGTTTCTATAGCAACCTTCCAGACTGTTCTGTATTGTCTGCCACAGGAATGAAGCCGCAGAGAGGAGGCTAAAAACCACCATGTTGTGGAAGCCTCCATGTTGTTGGATTTCACCAGCTGAACCTGAAGCCTCACACAACAAAACCACATCACATTAAAGCAGGAAATGATCCAGTATGTGCTGCAGCCAGTAGCTGCTGCAACGATCTGTTATTTATTAGCGACAGACACAAATTCACAGAGTGAAAGTCGTGTTTTTAACTGTAGATTTACAAAGATAGAAAAAATCATTTTAACACAGGAAAAGAAAGAAGATCCTTCACATTCAGTTCAATGAAACATTAACGTTCAGCCATGGAACCTTTAAATCACATTGAAACATTATTACCTTGTCAGTTCTTTATATATAACATATCCAACACTGACTCTGACAATCATCTAAATGTCCATGTCTGAATCTGCAGCAACTTCAAACTGAATTAAAACCTTTAGAACTGACAAGTTATAAAACCAAGTGTTTGCTTGTTTTAGTTTTCAGCCACACACGTTGTGTGAAGAACAAATGATACAGCAGAACTGAAACTCAGTGGAAATACAGGCAAATATTAAAATAAAACTCAAAACGCCATCAAATTTAGATGAAATACTTTAAATATGTAATTACAACAATTCATGTGGTGGAAGTTTAACATTTTCTTTTGTCATTAATTCAGTTATTTTGGCATTTTGTTGCTTCCAGAATGTGTATCAGTCTGTTAATGTATCAGTCAGGCCTCATAGTTTTACTCAGCAAATTAGCGTAAAACATCAAGAAGAAACACTGTGTGTCAGATGGTGAAAGTTTAACACTCGATTATATTTCAAACACAGCTGACGAGTCTCAGACTCTGGTTCATTGCAGACTAAAAACAGGTCACCTGCTGTATGTGAGCTTTCCATAATTAGCTCAGTACTGCAGCAGCTTACTCATCTGGACTCGTCTGGACTCTAGGGACAAATCATTCAACCAAACGTGATGGAAAAAAGGAGTTTTTACCAACTGATGGAATAAAAAATGGTCCCAGCAGACGTTTGCACTGAGGAGGAGGCATGTTCCCGTCCTGCTGGTTGGATATTATTTGATGGATGGACGCAGGCCTGATGGAGTTAATCACACACACACACACACACACACACACACACACACACACACACACAGATGGATGGACCAATCTTCAGCTCAGACAACCATCAAATCCACAGCACTGGAAGGACAGAGAGCGAGAGAGAGAGAGGTGAGTTCCACCTGAACAACACTTCAGCCACATCAGATAAATATTAATGCTGTAGAAACATGTGGGAAATGACATTTATTTATTGTTTACAGTTTCCTAAAATATGAAATAGTTTAAAGTACAACAATACTACAATCTAATTGTTTTAAATCTACATGTGCAAAACTAATGACTGATAATAATAAAACATCTGCAACAGCTACAGCAGGCTTTCAGCAGCAGATATTATTATTATTAATAATCATGTGCAGGTTCATATTTAGACACATATCCAGTTTTCCAGCAAACAAATGAAACATTTATTTTATATTGTACCTAAGCAGCTTGTTCTGCCTCCTCCAGCCTGAGTAAAACTAAATGATCCCAGTAAAACGCATGAGTTCAGAGGACGGGACACACAGAGCTCTAACAATCACAGTGCGTTTAGTTGTTGCCTGTTTCTAAATGGGTCCAGTTTTATATTCAGGAAGTCAGTGTGGAGTTGGTCACAGTTTAGCTGGTGGATGATGTGATGGTTGTGTTTACAGGCTTCACATGTGATTCTGTCACCGTCTTCCACC
The DNA here is from genome assembly GCA_900302695.1 of Helostoma temminkii. Taxonomy (NCBI): domain Eukaryota; kingdom Metazoa; phylum Chordata; class Actinopteri; order Anabantiformes; family Helostomatidae; genus Helostoma; species Helostoma temminkii. Next base: position 52,934 of record OMLM01009784.1, on the reverse strand, counting down.
CTTCAGTCAGATGATAGTGTGTGCCGTAGTGGCATCAGCCTGCAGGTGGCGCCAGCGGCTCTGTGCAGATGTTTGGACACAGCTGGATTGTGCTGGCTCAGATATTCTGTGTTAAAAGAGGCTGAACGAAGAAGGATGATATAATGATTTCCTCTCATTTTTAGATCTTAAAATGTCTTAAAAGTAATATTCTTTCTGTTTTGGCCCACCTGCTTTAAAACCTTGTTAGTGGTGTGAAAGCAAAGCAGGGGAGCAAAACAGATGTGTGTTACAGTGTCCTCAGTTCAGGGCTTCTGCAGACACCAATAACCATCCCCCAGTTTAAAACTGAGCTGGAGCTACTGCAAGAATTATGATTTCAATTAGATTTAATCAAGGAACAATTTGCAGCTTTAACTTTAACATTAACTTAACATTTCCTTGATGTGCTAACTGACTTTCTGGAGGAAGGTCAGAGACTAATAACACCAACTTCTCTCCAGTTCCACGAGGCACAGTGAAGGATATGAACCTTGTTTAGTTTCAGGACTCCACTGTCAAAAAGTAACTGATCCAAATTTATGATGCATTCAAAGACAGTTTCCCCTTCTAGATTAAAACCTGCTCCAGGTTTGTGAACATGGAAATGTTTCCATCAGGTGTGCTAATTAACATAATATCCTCATTAACAGAAAACAGTTGCCCTTATTTTCCTTACATTATATATTTGTGTTGCATAGTTGCACAGTGTTGGGTACACTGTAAAGACTAGAAGTTTACTGCAGCCAGTTATAATGACTGTTGACTATTGATCAGTCCATGGCCTGCAGCCTGGGAACCTCTTCTGTAGCAAGTCCCACTGGACTAAACATGTTAGGATTCAGTATGAGCTGTTTGAAAAGAAAAATCATTTTGAACGTGTTTGAACATCTACTTGACCACGTCGCTGTTATGTAATGCAGTGTCTGACGCTGGCAGCTCCAGCACTAACTAACTTTTGGTCAAGATCTCCTCCTGTGAAGTCACCCCAACCTCCACCCTCCCTGTCGGAACATATGCAGCTGGAGATAACCAGGTTTCCCCTTGGATGACACTGCTGCTGTTGACGGGGCAGAGTTACACTCTGACAGCTATTGTTAGCGTCTTTGTCACTGGCGAAAGAATCTGAACCGAAGCCTCAAGCGAGTTACACCCCCTGCCACCCCACACCCTCAGCCACCTCCTCCGTTTTCCACTTCATGAAAGACAAACAGGCACAGACGAAAACAGCCACATGGAGGTAAAGATGAAGGGACGACACTGAGGATTATACATAATCTTCTCAAAATCCTCTAACTGGGAGTAGTTTTACCAAACACCCCCAACTTAAGGTTTGGAGTTTTCAGCCACAGTTTAAATTTATATTATGAAGAAAAAGCACCTGAGTTTTTTTAATAAATGCTGTTTCTCCTCCGGTGCACGAGGGACAGTCTCCCAGGAGAAACAGCCACATTAGCTGCTCTCACAATAACACAAACGGTGGCAGGGAACTCGCCTCTGATAGGCTGGTTTGATGCCTTTTATACAACACAGTGAGGCGTCGTATTGGTGGGATAAAACTGCTTTGAATGTGCGGTGTAAAAGCAGCACAGAAAGGATGTCAAACCTAGCTCTTTGTTACTGTAAGGCACCAGAGCTAACCACCACACCACCACCACACCACCACCGCACCGCTGTGCCGCATATTACTGTTGTATAGACAGTAAATGAATCTGTGTGGTGGATTTATAAGATGGTCATTTGAAGCTCTAAAGGGAATTAGAACCGATGATTTATCCTTTTTTTAACTTTGTTCCAGCTGAGCTGTGTTGTACAACTAGTATCTATACCATAAGTAATTATGTGCTGTTAGCTGTTGTACTTAGCTGTTCTGATTCAGGTGTTCTGTTATTGCATGAATATTCATATTGTTAGTATTTTGCTGTATTGTATCACTCTGTAATGCTACTACTTCATTTCCTGCAGGCTGATAAAAGTGCTGTCATTTCTTCGAAAGCCTGAAGTTGTGAAGATAAGGCCTATCTGTACACAGATATGTCAGACTAAAAACTAAAACTAAGTCAAACTGTCACATGTAAATCTTGGTTTTTTAAGTGAAAATGTGAAGGATCTGAATCAGATGAGCCATGAACACTGGAAGCCACATGCTGCAGCATCCATCTGTGTGCTTTATGTTTGTTCAGGTTGAAGGTCACCGTTATTTAAAGACAGTTATGTCACTTGCACTTGATGAATTACAGTCACGGAACATTGACCAGCACAACATGAAACTGTCAGGCTGCTGCTTTCAGTTGCTAGAAGGAAGCAGGGTAAATAAAGTTGACAGACATTGGCTAACAAACAGTATGATTGATTTATGCATGTAGCCAATGTCAGACGAGAAAAAACAGAAAATGTCACGACTTTGGTCCGACTGTTTTAGTTGTTAAATTTGGTATCCTCGATGATGTATGTTTGTGGCTGGCTAATGGGCTTTATTCTCAAGAGTCTTTTCAAAAGGCAGATGGCCGCCCACGCTAAACCTTTATCTGTTGAAGGGAGTTTTTCCTCTCCACTGTCTCCTAGTGCTGCTCAAGTGGGATTTACTGGGTTTTCTATATAATTGTATATAGTTGTATTGTTAAATTCTGGAAAATGCCTTGAAACAGCATTTGTTGCAGTTTGGTGCTATAGAAATCACCAGAATTGAAAATGAACTGAAAAGCTGACACTGTTGTAGAAATCCATGACTGACTCTGTTTTGGGCTCCTACACTGTGTAAACTGTCTCTCTCAGGTTAGCTGCCCCAGCTCCGCTCACAGGTAGTGCAAGTTCACAAAGTGTTTTTCAGTTAAGATGGAAAATTAACATCACTTTTCCCAAAGACAAAACTATAAAACAGCCCTGGATGCAGTTACAGGTTAAGCTCAGGTTTGGACCGTGATAGTTCCTTTGTATGGTGATCAAAAATGATCACATTATATAATTCAGAGGAAATTACAAGACTTGTTTGGAAAGTATAAAATAATGATATGAAAACAGAACTGACAATAAAGCAACTGGTTTATTTAGGAAACACATGTTGTATCCCACAGAGCCAGAGGGTAAACTGAACAGCCTTGTCTGTGGATGTCAGTAAATTAAACCTCAGTTATATTGATTATTGCTTGATATCCATAGAGCTTCTCTTCCTGGAGAACAGTCTACTCTTAGTGGTTATGAAAAATGTGCAGCCATGCTTACAGATGCCAGCTGATAATACCTTGTAGAGTCTGCCGGAGTGAAATGAAGCTTAGCAGAATGCGGAGAGCAGTTTCACTGGCTTATTTTACAAATTACATGCGGTCCACAGCTGGTTGGACTGCTTCTGTTTACGGTCCAGCTCACCGGCTGCTTGGTTGTCCTGTTTCACCTCATCACATCCGGTCTACAGAACGTTTGTCTATGGTTTCAAATAAGTGGTTGCCGTGTCCATTTCTGATACCTGAGGTTAATCTGGGTTTAATGTGACTGGATTAAAACGTCCCGTGGCCACTGGGTGTTAACTCTGCGAGGGTCCAGAGGTCTACAGTTCAGTTTGTTAATGGTAATGGTGCTACCGTGAATGTTAAACTACAGCTGCTCTAATTAGTGAAGTGACAAGAAAAAATCTTTAAGCAACAATTCCAAACATTTGTTGGTAAAAGCTGAATTATAACGTCGTGTCAGTTTTACATATTTGTTCCTGTTTTTGTTTGTAGTAGGGCAGAGAATGGAAGTGATGTTGTAATTTGTAACTAGTCAACTGCTGCCACATCACATCACATAATGAGATACAGTACATAGATACATTTATGGTTAAAGCTTTAAAACTGGACCCTGTGTAATCTTTTAATTATACAACAGTTAGTTGGGCAAAGCAATTTGACTGGACCAGAGTCATTCCATGAGTGCTGATATACAGTACAACAGCACTGGGACTGTATGTATCACTCCTACACAAGTATTTTTGTTTTTTAAGCAACAAAAAATGGTTAAGTTTGTTTTAAAATATGTTGTAGACAGAGTTCAATGATGGTTCAAAACCCGGTCTGGGTTTCCCCACAACCTCAGATCAAGATCACAAACATGTGGTCTGGGTTTTCTCCCTAAAACAGGAAACCACAGGTTTTTTAGTTAAGAGGTTATTTACAGAATCTGCCCCATATTTAGGTACCGACGACCTGACAGTGAGTCAGTCAGTCAGAGTTCTAATGTCGACCACAGCTTCAAACAGAGCGGCACACTGATCACCTGACATCTGAAAAGATGTTGTCAGATCAAGCTGTTAAATCGTTAGACTCACACATTCTACCATATAAATCAGTAGTGAAGCGTGGCTTGTTGTAATGTTGTAGATAAGCGTCAGTGTTTGTGTTGCTTAGCAACAGTGAAGTGCCGTACAGTTTGGGGTCTATTTGTGTTTGCGGAGCCAAATAACTGATTCATTAAACAAACGATGACCAGTTGTCACTTAATACTGTCCAATAATAAATGCTGTTTTTATAACAGCTGTATAAAAGCGATATCACACTCGAGGTTGCGCTGTTGTACTGTATATCAGCGCAGCTATGATGTGGCCTTGTGCCTACGTGCCAAACTTTGCAATCTGTACGAAAAACTAGTCATCATATACTACATATACTACATACAAATTGTATTTCACAGCTGTTTGTCCATACTGTAATGACTCTGGAAGACTGGATTATATCTATAAAAAGAAGGTTATGCTTGAGTTCTTTGTATAAAGGCATCTTTTTTCATGAGTTTGCGTTTTTAAAACGCATTTTCAGGATATTTAGATAAATGCTGAAGAAAGTGAAAACACAGGAGTTTATAATTTGCTGCCCCTGTCAGACTGCAGCACAAATAACCAGGTACTTAGACTGAACAGTTGGTGGTTTTTCTCTGTTTTTCAGGGGCAGAACGATGAGGTGCTCCTCCACTCTGCTTTCTCTTCACTGCACCTACAACATCCCTGCTACAACTGCCCCCCTGTTCTTCTTTCTTCCTGTGATGAAGGTGAATTAAAAAAAACTGGTATAAAAACTCAGACACTCATAGGAGACACAGAGTGTTGAGACGCCTTTCATTGCAAGAGGAAATCCTGACTGATGTTTGCACAGCTACGGTAGAGACTCCGAGGTACGACAAATATTACTTGAATCATCATGCTACACATTTGCATCACGTCTGCTGGCTAGTGGAGTCCTCCATCTATCCATGAGTAGATGTTTTTTGGAAGACTGCTCCTCTTGCTGTAGAGAAACTTTTAAGCCCTGTCTGTACATTGCATTATCATATTCGAACCAAAACATATTATTGCATGCTTGGAAAGTAGAGCATGTAAACAGAAGTTTGACTTTTGTGTTGACAGCTCAACCCAGCACTGCTAATCTGAAATAAGGGAACACCCACGACTCATCGACAACAAGTTTAATTCAAATAGTTCTGTTCGACTGGTGGAGTTGGTTGCTAAATCTCTATTTTTTAAAATATCATACTGTATATGTTTTATATTGGGAGGAATTGGTTAACCTGGTGAATTATTTTGTAGATTTTTAACATTTTTGCTAATGTGTTCTCATTTTATTTTTCATTTTTGCCTTGGTAAAACTAAGCAGCTCCGGTGGGCAGCTCTGATGAAAATGTCTGTCTGCTGAAAACAAACAAACAAACAAACAAAAAACAAACAAAAAATTGTCTGCCCTGAAAGAAGAATGTTTGTGCAGGAAGTTAAGAAAAAAGGCAGTTGAAATGCATCGACCGCAGACATCTGATTTTCTTTATAAATAATTTTGAATGTTTCTGGTTGTGTTTGGTTGTTTGATCAGAATGCTGTAATATCTGTTATATCAGTAACATCTACCTCAGCGTACACTCATTAATGACAGAAGCTTTAACACTTCAGTGACACTGGTGTCCCTTCATTATGAGTAACCAGACCTGGGTTAATTTTTTATTGCCTCTCTATTTATGTCTGGTGCAAGAAAATAAGCCGAAATGCTCTGTAAACTGCCATTTAATATCCGAGTGAAGTCCAAAAGATAAAGATGCTGGAAGATATCACCACCATATTAATGAATAGGAATATGTATGAATAGGGAGCTGAAATCATTACGTTACATTCAGGCGTTCAGCGTTCTGTTAGTGTAAGCGACTCCATGCAGTTCTTCGTAAAAGCATTTGTTTCTTTGTAAACAAATAAAAATAAAGAAGGTGCGTTCTTCAGGATTTTATTCAGACATATCACCAACCACTGCAACACAAGCTGAAGTTAGTCAGCAGGTAGTTTTTAGCATCTGAAAATCTTTATTAAATAAAACTTGTTATTGTTATTAGTGATTTTGCAGAATCAGAATTTCTAACGTCTGGATGTTCTAGTTTAACCTCGACTCTAAATTGGGCTTTTAATGAAGAATACCGCTAACAGGTTACGGTCTGGCATTATGTTCCTTTACACATGTATATGTGTTAAATGAGCTGGTGACTATTTCTGAATGAACCATTGACATAAACGGCAATAACGTACTGCAGAGGCTGTCCTGGCTTTTAACATTGTAGGTGGTCAGCCTGTCTGAAGAACTGCTACCCAAGTGGTTAAAATGCTTTTTATTAAATTGGGCTGTAATTTGAGGAGAAGATAGATCTGAGTTTCATCACTGTGTGTCCAATGCAGACATAGGTCCAGGTTGTGTTTAGCCTAGCTTAGCACACAGACTGGGAATAGGGGGAAACTGCTAGCATAGCCACAGCAAGACTCAGTGGAGCCACTGTAATAAAAGCGTCACAACTGCACCTTAAAAGTCATTAAAATGTCTGACAGTACAAATTGGTCCAACATACTGTAATTATTCTGACATGATTAACTCTACAGTGTGCTAGCAGTTTTTACCATGAAGTCATTTATTTACACTGGAGTGTCCACACTTTATTTAAAGATGATTACCCTACTGTTAGTTTTTTGTCTGTAAATGTCATGTACAAACGTCAGACATCAGTTTTATCTGTGTATGTATCATAGGAATCTCTTAGCGAAGGCTAAATTTACCTTGAGTGAAAATATCATCATCACTAATTACAAAATGTGTTTTGGCTTAAAAATCCACATTTTTATTGAAGCACATATTCTGTGTGGAGTTTCTAACCAACCAAACTGCTGCTGTAAACTGAGTGGATCAGCCTCCTGTCTTCATACATATTCATGCGTTAGCAACATGGCACTCATGGATATAAGAGTTTACATTGCACCAATTGTCTCTACCTGCTAAACACATTCTGGACCTACAGTATTTTGTACTGGATAGACAGAGATCTCATTCTGTCTCTGGGCAAAAATAACATTTCCTGATCTTTTTGTTATCACCATAAGGTTTTGCTAGAAACCTGTTTTCATTTTGCTTTACTTTGATATAAAAACAGCCAGAGAAGATTCCTTTAGGTCAGGAGCACTGATGAGCTGGGACTGGGCATTAGCTGTGATGATTAATGTATTCTGCATACTCTATGTGCAATAACCATAATTATAATAATAATCATAATACTGATGCAGCATTGTCTCCCTGTTGGTCCTGTTCCACTGATTTTAGATTCACCTTACCACATGTAACGTCCATCGGTACATCTAGAGTTCACTTCCAGTTGTCTCATTTTCATGCATAAATCAGAAAAAGCAATAGTGTGAGTGACTGTGCTGCGTGTGAAAGCCAAATACATTTTGGTTTATCTTCCTCTTTATGTTTTTTGTTGCGGTTCTTCTTTCTGCCATGTTTAGTTTGACAATCTTCAATTGTGATCTATTTTTGATAAAATAAATTTTCATGTGTTTCAGTCAGCTGCGCATGCAGATGTGTCACTTTCAGTTTTTTCTGTTATCATTTGCCATAAACGTTTCCACAGGACGGGATGAGTGGATTTAAATGGGTACGGATGTGTGTTTCTGGTGGGTTGCTTTGCCATCGCATCTGAAATTATCAGTGAAGGGAAAAGGTTTTAAATCCAGTCAGGAATAAAAATAAAAATCTAACTAAATACAATTAAAACTGGCTTGAAATATTCATCAGGCTAAACAGCTTAACTGTTTGCAGACACTAACTGTCCAGTTTTAGCTACTGGTGATTTAATAGCAAAACATCTTGTTCTTGATTTAATTGCTGCTTACAGAGCTGCTATTGTAGAGCAAGTAATATTGATAAGGAAATCATTGCATGGATTCATAAACTGCAGGTTGATAAAAAAGGTATGTTAAATAAAAAAAAAACTTCTGATATTTAACATTTATAATAAAAGATACTTTTAAGGGCATAATGCAACAATATATTATTTTAATTGGTAAAAATCAGAGTCAGTATCCAATCTGTGCACATAACACATATGTTACATTTGTAACAATGTTAGAGCTGCAGTAATTGGTCCCTCGATCAATTTTTTGATTTTCTAAGATATTAATTATTAATTCTTTCATGTATTTCAAGTATATCATCTGCTAATTGATGCGTTTAAAACCATTAGCAGCTGTAAGTGGTTTACGCTTCGGTGATTTGATGAATGAATGAATTAAATAAAAAATCAATTAATTTCACAATTCATTTTGATTATTATCACATAATTATTAGTTGCAGACCTACATGTTTGGCTGAGATTTGTTTTGAGATATAACATCTTCATAATTGATCAGTCTTAGCATTGTACAGTGCTGTACAATATAAGTATTTGGTCCTTCAGGATTTATTGCTAGAGTCAGAATTCATGGTTCCATCAGTTATGATGAGTCGTCCAGGTCCTGAAGCTGCAGAGCCCCAGACCATCACACTACCACCACCATGTCTGACCGTTGAGATGATGATATGATGATATATATATATATATCTTTATGCTGAATGCCAGATGCATGAGTTTTGTATTAGAAAATATTGAATCTTGTAAAATAAAAATGAAACATTTAATAGTGCAGAAACCTTATCATATTATCTTATTCTAATTTTCAGGCTTTTATAAACCTCACATCATATTTTTATTGTTAAACCCTTCGTAGGCTTGATGTTTCGGTCTTGTCATCACATCTATGCACAGTTTAAATACAATAGCAAAAAGTCCCAAACCTAAAGAAAGATGCCAGTTGATATTTAAATGCACATATTTTGTGTACTCTTTGCACATCGTGTTCTTTCACCTAATTAGAAAACAAGTTGATGATAATATGTTCCATCCACAGTAGCGAAACCTGGAAATAATCCATTTATTCATGTGTAAAGGGTCACAGTGTTGTGAAACAATCCTTAAAATAGACTGTGTATTAACTCCAGACAGAAAATCAGCAGACGTCACATAGGGACATGCAGTAATTACAGTTATTCATCAATAAGCAATAATGCATGAAAGGTACAGTATCATCTACAAAGGTGATTGATCTGGTTGTTCATTTATCTTCATAATGTGTTAATAGTGCCTTAATAATGACCTGTTTTATTAATATTCATGTCAAATGCATCTGAAGTACTACAGAAGAAAGTGTATATTTATATTAGCATGGGAAGCAGCTGACTGATCCCAAATAGAAACAAAATGTATTGTAAATGAATGTAAACAGTAAGTTGTCTTCCTGGTTGGTGTTTTGAGACAAAGTAAAGAACCTGGTAGTTTTCAGAGCAGCTGCTGGTTATGATTTTAGACCTGATATCGTCTCACTGAATGGGTTTGTTTTCTTTATTTTGAACAATAAAACATTATTTGTTATCCTAAGAAAATTATATAAATAATAGTTTTGTGAAAAATAAGTTATGATATTGGAATTAAATATATGTAACCATGTTTGCTCTGAGCAGTTGCTTTTATTGTTACAAAACACAACCTGTTTGTGCAGTTTTACTTTTGCAGCTCCTGGAAGCAAAACTGTCGGTTATAGCTGTAGTTGGAGGTTTTTCACTCAATATACTGCATCGTTTTCATTAGCAAATGTCCAAAAATACTCCTTTCTCACTAAGTAATGTTTGTTAACTAGTTCTCTCACCAGTGATTATACATGTAACAGCCCTTATTTCAGTGTCGGGCTTAAGATGTGATCAAGATTTTAGCAAAATTAAGTGAAAGTACATTTAAAGTACAACAAACCTTGTTTTCTATGCACTGAAATCAGATCATACTGAAGTAACAAAAATGTGTGAAACACATCTTACTTTCCAGAGCTTTCAGTTATATATTACTGGTCTTCCTACAGGACACTGAGCTGTCATAGTTAAGTGACAGGAAATGGACAAAACACATATTTCCATTTTTTAAACAGTGTTGTCAGAGGTGTGTGGCTAGACTGAGACAGGGATCAGAAAAAAGCCAAAAGACTGAACAAATAGACAATTAGTGGCATGAGTGTAACAAATGCAATCTGTCTCCATGTGTTTGAGGTCAGTCCTGTATATTCACTGAAAGTGTTTGTCTCACTGTGTTTTCCTGCTTCTGCAAACAGCTGATCCAACAGTGACAAAAAGTCTGTCTGCAAAACCTCAACTTGTGTCGTCGGTGTTGGAAATGTCAAATAATAGATTTTATTTTTGTTAACTTGGAGTATCTGTGGCAGGTATAACGTTAAATAACAGAAAAGAGATCAAGTCTTTCATATTGTAATATATGTATGACTTGGGGTCGTATTTACTGGATATGCACAACAGAGTCATTCTGAATACTAGTTGTGACTAAGTTTAATGTGGCCTTTTTTTCTCCTTAATGTACTGCAATGGTGTAAATGATCTGCACACAGGACATATTGTACATTAAAGTTAACAAGGCTTTATGTTTCTACCACTTATGTTTAATAAATAAATGAACTGTGCTGTATTATGTGACTTATTCATTACCTTCAGGCAACATTGTAATGTTCGAGCTCACACACAGTATGTGGAGTTTTTATAGTAGTATTTCAGGAAGTTGTTCCATATTTTTTTACTTCTTCAAGCAGAAGAGCCGTTAGTCTGCTCTCCTGTTACTCCAGCCATCACAGGCCTCATTCAAAAATAATGACTGCAGGGAAACAGATCCATTACTCAGCTGAGGCTGCAAATGGGAAAAAAACTCTCGACTTAGCCCATTAGTAAGCTGTTCGCTGAATCAGCAGTTCTCTTGCAAATTATTAACCTCCAGGCAACATTGTAAATACCATCTTCAAACCAAATAACCCTCCAATGAGCAACTAACTAAGATGTGTAGACTCATATAGTAATGACTAGTAAGGACTGTAAACAGGAGGACACAACTGGTCTGGCTTTGCCCAACAACATCCACCTTTATGCACCTCAGAAGCTCTGCAGAATGAGCTAAACTATATCTTGTTGATGTAATTGATAATCTGAACTACAGTATTAACTTCTTAACATCTCTGCTGGTGTCCTCTAACAGTTCAGAGTCAGGGAAATGTCTGACACAAAACACATCATGAAACACTGAATTATTATTTCACAGTTTGTTGCAGTAATGAAACAAATGACATAGTATAGTTAATGTGTGAAATTTAAAGGTACCTGTTGACAGACTTTGTTACCTTTAGTTATCTGGACACACTAAGGCTAACTGTTTTCCTCCATTTTAAGTTCTTATGTTAAGCTAAGCTAACCAGCTGTTGGCTGTAGCTCCTGTATTTGTCAGATAGATGAGAGGAATCAGAAGATCAGGATCAAAATGATTATAGTTTTCATGTTTAAGGTGGTTTTGTTGCTTGTATAAGACAAGACCACCTCCTTAAAAGAATCACAGAAGGCTTTACTGATGAGCCTCGTGCCTCGCACAACTTTTTGACTGCAGCATCATCTGATCAACATCTGCCTTAGTGACTAAACAGGTGCCTGACAGCCGAGTCCACTTTACCTTTCTGTTTCTGCAACTCAGCTCCATTTTCCATTAATAATGGATCAGTCCAAAGCAGTTTCACTTTTCCTGTCCCATGTGGCAGACTACAACAGGATGCTGGGAAACAGAAGGTATGAGTGTCTGGGATTTGCCTGTTCTCCTGCATGAATCAGTGCAGAGGGCTGCTCAGTGAACTGTGATTTATGAAGGTGCTCTAAGGTTATTAAGGTGGAAGTGTACCGTATTGCACCTTTAAGAGGAACTATTGATGCTGTTAGCTGAAAGATTGAATGCTCTGCAGTGTTATGTTTCCATTAAGCCCCTCCCCCACCAAAATCAGAAGGCATGTAGTTATTACTATCATGGAAACACAACTGAACAGGCCAAGCATTCCTGGATTAGAATCTGAGCACATTATGATGTGACTGTTAATATTTATTATATGAAAAACAATGAAATGACTGCAAGGAGACACAAAATAACCACAGAGAGATTCAGAAGATTACCACAGATAAAACCTATCCACAGATACCCCTCACACCAAGCCAGTTCTAAGGCAGGTTTGGAGCCAATGCTTAACTTCAGGACAGTTCTGTTTCAGTGTCAGTTTCTTATGCTACTGAACTGGCTGTCATTCATAAAACTAGTTCCACAGTGGCACAAACTCTTTGCTGGTCTAGAATTAATAAAAACACTTGTGTCAGGAGCTGGGGGAGTGATAACCGACAAGTTGGTCTGACTGCAGTGGGATCAATTCAAGTGCAATTTATGCTAGGTGATAGCTAAAGCCTAAAGCTAACAAAGACTAACATTAAGACCCTACAATTGAGGCAGCAGGGCAAATGCACTGAACCTGTGGTGTTTGGAAGCCACTTCACAAAGACAGAAGAGAAGCTTGTAAAGAGACACTGAAGTGCTTGTTGCTGTGCTTAGCGTTACTAATACTAATTGGTCCTTAGGAGTTTGTGTTGGCTGAAAAGGGGTAAAAGATACCGAGAATGACTGCAGAGAAGTGCTATACAAGTTTCTTTCAGTCGGGAAAGAAACTCAGTATAGCAGTATCGATGGGGGCATTAGGAATGGGACCAGTTAATCCCAGAGTGACTGGGATCCATCCTTTAGGAACCATGAAGATTCAGTTGTCACTGAAAATGGTTTGTAGTTTTAAGGCTAGTTGACTTTGAGCCTAAGTTTTGGTCAAGGACATGAACCAGATGACGGTGTTAGACTAATTGTCAATGTCAACAAAATGAATGGATTTTATGCTCTTGGAATGATGAGTGTCTACAACAACCCCAGGTTTCACTCTAGATGGCTGGACCAGCCGCAGTGGCTGTTCTAGTCTGAGGAACAGCTTCTGTCACTTAAAACAATCAATGTAACTCTGCGTGATCACTGATGCAAGAGAGTTTGTTAGATGACTAATCTTTTCTACACACACAGCCATTACCGTGCTTTACCACACCCAGAAAGTTCTCTCATCTCTCAAATCTCAGCTGGGATTAGCCAGTAATCCAAGGACATTCTCGTCCATTTGAAGATAGCTGGTGGCCAGTCGTCATTAATCTGGGCCACCGCTGAAGTCATCCGTCACATCAGTCACATTACCCTGTGATCACCCTTTTCACAAGGGCTCGTTTGTTTTGTTTTTGCCTCAGAGAAAGCATGTTGTTAGCTGACTTCAGGAGCAGAGAGCCCTCACAGAAGCAGTGCACAGTCATCCATGACTGATTCAGGGTGTCGTTGTGTAAGATTAAATATAATGGACGGACTAAAATATTAAGAGGATATATCAGAAATGTTACAATACTTTCCTGGGAACCATTAGGTCTTCAAAATCTCACCTGCACATACACTGTAAACAAACCTTTTTTTCTCTTTAAAGATTTAACACACACTAAACAATGAGCTTTAACACTGCAGCAGCAGGTCTGGTATATAACTGTTACACACTTTCAGAAATGTGTATTTCTGCTGTATTTGTTTGTGTAGAGAACATAACAGCTGTGTTTTTCTGCAGCCTGATGGGAGAAGCAAGGTCAGTTCCCGTCTTAACAGAAAGTGTAGGGATATTTTTATTTTTATCATTTTTTGGGGCATACCATCAGTGAACAGAGCCACGGGGGGAGTCGGAGAAATACCTTCAATAGACGTCATCTTCTTTAGTGCCCATGCACACATCCACAGACAGCAGCACTGGCTAATATCCTGCTCTGCCTTAATTGCATAAGCTGTCATGAAGAGATGGGTAAACGGCAGAATTTTCTCGTTTAGCCTGCAACACTAACCCCCCATCTGGATGTTAAATGGTGCAGACTGGCACGACCCTCAGCAAAAATAGACTCCAGAATCCCCTCAAAGAAAGAGGAGCTTTCTAAAATTAGCTCGCTCACACACACTCACTCTCTCTCACACACACACACACAGCACACACACACACACACACACACACACACACACACACACACACACACACACACACACACACACCAC
>OMLM01009784.1:0-38571 GCA_900302695.1 Helostoma temminkii | reverse complement strand
TGAATTCTCTCTCTCACACACACACCCTCTCTCTCTCTCACACACACACACACACACACACACACACACACACACACACACACACACACACACACACACACACACACACAGAAGCTGTGGCTGCTACATGCTGCTCGCAGGGATTCCCTGAAGGTCACTTCACTTTTGGTTTTAACATCTTTATTGTGAGGTGAAATGTACAAATGCAGCATTAAAAGACCAAAAACCACTTGTATTCAAATGACATTAATAAGCAACAGCAACTAATAATTATAATAAAAAGGAAGATGAATAAAACATGTTTTGATTGAAACAAAGGTGGTGTTTGGTGGTGCTAGATAAACAGTCAGTGGATCACTAAAGTCGTCGTGATTCATTGTTTGCAGATCATGAATATTTGGTTCAAACTTCATACCTGCCGTTTCTTTATATGTCAGGATATCTGACCTGAGGTTTTTTCAATCATTGGACCGAGGTGACATCATGTAGTGAACTGGAAGATCGAACTTAAGTTTGAAATTTATCTTTGCAAATCACAGAAAAAGGTGGATTCATTTCTACATTTTCATGGTGACTGGGCAACTTTATTTGATAGTGTGATCAAAAGCTTGTAAATGGACGGTGATGTTGACAGTGATCATTGGTATTGGATTTGTTCTCTTTTGATGCAGCTGAAGATGATGTTCTGTACCAATGTCTCTATTAAACTGATAACTGATATCCATCCACCTATCTGACTGAGGTGTTCTTTTAATTGCTTCATTCATTTACATACATATAGAATCTTTTCCTATGAGTCTAGACTTAAAGTGAGCAGTGGTGGAGCCCGGCTGCAGCAGTCGTGTGAACAAACCATCAGCTCCTACGGGATGTGATGATGGTGTGAGTGCAGTGTGTCCTCCAGCTGTGTGGGGGTCGGTGTCCCATTTAAACCTCGCTCCCAAAGAGCCATGAACACAGCGGTCATCTCTTCAGGATACTCACTGCCAGGGCCTCATTAAATGCTGCTGTGCATTCGCTTCACTAAACCTCTATATGATGCACAACGACAGAACATCAGCAGTTTTCATTTCTGGTGTTTTTTGACCTATTGTTGAGGTGGAATATCCACACTGCATCTGTATGTTCGATAACCAGAAATTATTATGATTAGAATTAATTTCGAAATCACTGGTTGCCTGGGGATGGTTCCATTAAAAATAAATAATGCAGTAAAACATAAAAATATACAGTATATGGTACTCTAAATAAAGACATACTAGGTTTTAAGGGGCCTGGTAACTCTGTTTAGTACTGTAGTGTTGAACTATGGTTTCAGAGGGTTACTCTGAAATATGTTCGTCTGCATTTCTGAGGCTAAAGGAACAAGAAACAAGAGAATAAAACACCAAGCTCAAGATGCAACATAATATATAAGTAAAGATGAACATAGAGAGAAAAGACGAACCTTGTAACTGCAGAAGCTTTTTACGTTTTCACAGTATCACAATAATCATCTGGTACAGTATCCAGTAATGCACGGGTGCACTGAAAACAGAAGCTGCTGATAGATATTTCTGATAACTTAATCTGCAATGTAAAAATACATACATAAATAATGTAAACAAATGGGTAATTCACTGCATCCCAACAATTCATAGTCTGTATTGTAGAATGGTACTCAAGATATCAAAACTATAAAAAGAAACTGCTCTATAAATAATAAATATACTATAAATATGGAATTATATAATGAGAAAAATGTATGAACAAAACAACACGTCTCTCTGGAATCTGGCAACACTGGTTTGAATAAATGATGCTAGTCGATTGTGTATGAAGATTCAAGATACTGCTTCCTCCTTTCAAACTTTAATATTTTTCTACTTGAATGAAAATTAACGTTGTTTCATAGCAGTTTCATGCCAATCTGCCATTTGATTTTCACAGTAGTTGCACAACGGTGACTGAATATGGGCCCAGAGGAAAAAAGTCATTATTTCCAAATGGAACTAAAGTCATTATTCATCCTCTGGTGACCATAAATGTCCACAGTCAATTTCATGGCAATTTGTTGAATCATCTAGTCTATCATATGGATGATTGCAGTTAGTATATAGAGTGCCATAGGGATTATGGATGTTGTAGGCCAACCCAGAAGGTACTGGAGTCCATCCATCCATTTTCTGAACCGCTTAGTCCACGTAGAGGTGGTGGGTGTGCTGGAGCCTATCCCAGCTGTCATCGGACGAGAGGCGGGGTACACCCTGGACAGGTCACCAGTCCATCACAGGCCACATATAGACGCTCTCACTCTCACCTACGGGCAATTTAGAGTCTCCATTGAACCTGACTGCATGTCTGTGGACTGTGGGAGGAAGCCTGAGTGTCCAGAGAGAACCCACGCAGACACGGGGAGAACATGCAAACTCCACATGACTACATAAATTAAACTGAAGTTTATGATACTTGTATGTTTTATGATTTAAAATCTGAATACAATCAAAAGACATTATTATTAGGATATAAACGACTACACCACAGCCAGATGACTTCACTGTCACCACCACTAAGCTTCCAAATAGTAACTCAGTTCAGCATTTCCCTCTCCTCCTGATAAGACTCATTTGATCAGGAGCAGAATATTTACTGATGCATTTTATGTCATGGAATAAAAGGTGAAAAATTCTTGACAGTGTGTTGCCACAGACATTATTTTAACCATCTCCTGGTTGTAGGACTGGCGACTCCACTTCTCTATTATTATTTAGAATAAAGTTAGCCAGTAGTTATTGACGCTCTGGTCCTTTCTCCTGTGAAGTCATGTAAAGACTCTGTCAAACCCAGCAGCCACAGAGTCATTGGTGTCTCCAGTCTTCTTATTGATCAGCTCATTGACAACATGTCCTGTCCAGGCCAATTTTATGATGATGAAACTCTTATTTTGACACTGAGGTTTCTTTATTTACACAAACCTCAGGGCTGATGATCAACCTACATCAGTTCATGGATCATAAATCACACCGGTCCCATCAGTTTAGTCAGGTAGTGGCATATTTATATCCTAAGTAGGCTTTTATTAACAGATCGCTGTCCGACAGATATGTGACTTATTGTCTGTGTGCTTCAACCTGCAACCTGTAACATCAGTTACTGAATAAATGTGTATGATGATAAGTGTGCTAGTCATCTGGATCACAGCACTGTCTAAAATCATAATTTAATGCAGTGGCTTTACTGCTGCAGTGACTGTGAACTTAGAACTGTTACATACACATGATGTTGTCATTGGATTGTATTAATTTTTAGATGTTTTAGTGGATAATGATATGTTCATTCATCCTTCTCCAGACTGGAAGGAGAATAAAATCACACCTACAACTGACTGCAAATTTTTATCAACAGGTATTAAGTGTCACCTTCCTGTCATCTCAAAGGGATAATTTTATAAAGACCTGATGAAAAAGCTTCTATAATAAAACACCAGAGATTTTAGACCAGCGTTTCTCAAAAAAAGGTACTAGTAACCCTGTGGAGTAGTGCAGGGGGCACATGAGAGTTTAAAAATTATTTATTAAAAATATGTCATACTAGACCTGTCCAGGGTGTACCCTGCCTCTCACCTGTAAGCCGGCTGGGATACGCTCCAGAACACCTGTGACCCCTGCGGGGACAAAACGGTTCAGAAGATGAATGAATGTCATACTAGAAAGTATCATATAATTATAGTATAATTTCTAAAGTAATTAGAAACATGCAAACTCGTAGAAACATGCAGAGTATTGTGAAGCATGCTTTCAGCCAACACTAAAACAGCTGAAGCGTTCAGCTTCTTCTATACAAAACCTGAATGAGACAGTGAGTTACTGAATTTAGTGGAACAGAAACTGGTTCAGGCTTAGTCTTGTTTTATTGATCAATACAGGATCCTCCTCCATATGTCAGTCAGGGAGGAGAGGATATGTTTCAGTTTGAGGTTCTCTTCCACACTCCCACAGTCATGTGTTCAGCAAAAAAAAACTATTACTGACCTCCATAGTTGCACTGAAATCTGGTTTATTTCTGTCTTCTGTTAAACGTGACCCCCATGACGTCAGTATTTTTACTGCCTTTACATTACATTCTCTACATCCACTGTTATGCTCTGTTATCTTCCCCTTCCTCCCATCTGTCACCTCGCCTCCCTCTCTTCTCGCTGGCTCTCCCATGACGTGACTCTAATAATAGCTCCCTGAAGTCAGGTCCCGGCAGCCCCCAAGGGTTGTGTTGGTCTTGAAGGGCACTGCATGAATTGGCCACGCTTTTCCCTGCATGCTATGGGATTTATAAATAGCACCGGAGAAAGAGGGGGGTCTGCATAGGCATTATATAAGCATCCCGTGTGTTTATGAATGAGGAGGGGAGTTAGTTGGTACATTCATAACTCCGGCTGCAGCTGCTGCTTAAAACATCCTCCTCCCATTGCTCACCCATCCGTGTGTGAACATATGAATTTTCTATGAATAAGCGACATGCAATTATTCTGTTTCTTTCATTTAATCACCTCTAAAGTAGTTTGCTACAAACCAACTTCACCGCTAAGCTGTGATATAGCATATCTGACATCCTGAGAGAACAAAGAATTGAATCAGTTTGATAAATGAAGACGTCCTTTCAATGTTACTTAAAAAGGTCAGAATAAAACCAGTGTGGATACGCTGCTGTTTGGAAAATGAATCAAATATAGTTCATGATTCTGTGCAAGATTCAGGAACACGAGGCAGTGTTGTTACAGGAGCCATTATCACATACACTGTTCAGACATTACATTATTACCAGCTTCCTAATGTTGTGTTGGACTCCCTTTTGCTGCAAAACAGCCCTGACCCATCGAGACATGGACTCCACTAGACCCCTGCAGGTGTGCTGTGGTATCTGGCACCAAGAAGTTACCATCAGATCCTTTAAGTGCTGCGAGGGGGACCTCCATGGATCAGACTTGTTTGTTCAGCACATCCCACAGATGCTCAATTGGATTGAGATCTGGTAAATTTGGAGACCAAGTTAACACCTGAAACTTGTTGTTGTGCTCCTCAAACCATTCCTGAACCATTTTTACTTTGTGTCAGGGAACCTTATCCTGCTGAAGGAGGCCACAGCCGTCAGGGAATACTGTGTCCAGGGTGTACATGGTCTGCAGCTGTCCTTAGGTAGGTAACACATGGATGGCAGGACTTAAGGTTTCCCAGAACGCTGCCTCTGCTGGCTGGCTTTCTTTCCATAATGCATCTTGCCATGTGTTCCCCAGGTAAGCGACACACACGCACCTGGTCATCCATGTGATGTAAAAGAAAACATGATTTATTAGTCCAGGCCACGTTCTTCCTGATGTTCTGATGCTCACATGCTCATTTTCAGTGCTATCGGTAGTGGACAGCATGGTCACACTGACCTGCAGTTATGCAGCCCCATATGCAACAAACTGATGCACTGTGTATTCTGACACCTTTCCATCAGAACCAGCATTAACTTCTTCAGTAATTTGAGCTACAGTAACTAGTCTCTTGGATCGGACCAGGCAGGTCAGTCTCATGTGCCATGACCTTGTTGATTCACTACTGTTCCTTCCTTGGATCACTTTTTACAGATACTGACCACTGCAGACCAGAAACACCCCACAGCTGCAGTACCTTAGATGTTCTGACCCAGTCGTCTATCTATCACAATTTTGCCCTTGTCAAACTCATTCAAATCCTTACACTTCCCCCATATTTCCTGCTACAAAATATTCACTGGCTGCCCAATAAATCCACCCACTGACAGATGCCATAAAGAAGAGATGATCAGTGTTATTCACGTCACCTGTCAATGTCATGTTCCGCCTGATCGGTGTGAATCACAATCACAAGAGCAGCTAATTAAGAAAATTAATTTGTATATGTTTGACAGCTTTAATATGATTGTGCTGATGCACAGTGAACATAACATTTCCTTTATATTTTAACATTAAGACGGCAACTTCAGTTAGAAACAATACGTTTAAATGTTGGTGTCATGTGTAATGTACTCAGTGGTTTAATCTGTTAATTATTGTGATCACATCTTAGTGTTGCTTCTCCAGAGCCAGAAAAGATTATCAGGTCCTGGGGTGAAAACTACTGTTAACACACAACTGTTAACACTTTTGATTTAATATTTAGATTCAACGTGTCCCTCATTATGTCCTGAAATTACTTTTAATTGGTCAATTTAGAAAAAATGAACAGATGTCTCCAGAGTCACAGTCAGACAGAAAAACTCCAAAGCATGAACCAAACTGATGAAAATGAATGATGTATATATGCTAAACAATAAATCTATTGTGAGGTTTATTTTCATCGTAACGTCACAGAGTCCGAGGCTGAGACTGACATTCATCAAGCAAATGTGTGTGAGCTTTGCGTTTTACTTGTTTATTAGATTAACATTTCATTGCTGAGCTGAGAGTGAGGAGACGGAGAGGGATGAAGGAGGAGATGATAGCTGTGGACAGAGTAGCAGAGAGGAGGAGGAGGAGGATGGAGAGAGTGATGAAGAGGCTTAATGAGTATATTGCCCCTGATTCCCACACGAGGCAGGAGATGACAGGGCTGTGTGTTGCCATGGGGGATGTAATGTCAGTCTGCATGAAGCACAGGCGTGTCCTCCTCATCTTCCTCCTCCTCTCTGCTGCTGCTCATCACATGAAGAGGAGTACACAACATTACAGAGGAGACTTGGCCTAAAGACTAGTAGAGGCTTCATGGTTTTGAACATTTGCACGTTGTCCAATTTGCCACCAAAGTTCTGATGTTAATCTTCAGTTGAAACAGTCAGACTGATCTTTCCAAGCCACATGTACCAGAACTGGAAGAAGTGGTAGAGAACATAGGCTCATTTATTTGGTAAATATACACTATACCTGCTGTGGTCTCCATAAACAGTAGCAGAAGCATGATGGAAGGGTCCGTCAGTGGCTGACAAGTCATACGCACAAAGTCTGCAAACAATGGCCAACTAGTACATAAGTTGTGACAGTAGGAAAGAAGGTGGAGGAAGGTGGAGGAGCAGGAGATCCAGGGATACAAAGCACAATTTTGTAATATTCTAGCATTTGAATGTTTGAGATGAAGAAAATACAGAACATTTTGAGAATGTTGTTCGCTTACTTTAATCACAACAACCAGTCAGAGTCAGAGCTGGTGTCTTCACTGAGTCTGTGCAGATGAGTCAGAAAGGGTGTAGATGGGTGTGAATAAACACAGCTCTTCTGGATCTCATTGGATCCGGTTCAACCTTTTATCCTACATCAACGTGCAGCGTTGGCTCATCATGGACATTCCTGGAGGATTACTTCAAATCAGTGCTGTGTTTCTGCTGTTTTCTTTGACATCATCACAACCAAGGATGGAACAGTTTCCAATTGTTTTCACATCTAATAAACTTTAACCACATAAATCCCTTCCAGTTGGACTTTCCGGGTCTTATTTCATTCTAAGCAGCACATGAAACAACCCCAGTGTTGTTTTAACACAGGACAAATGTCTGTGTGAATCCAGCCTTACAAGGTTGCTTGTAAAGTAATACTCCAGCAGTTGTAGAGTAAATTAAGAAAATAATCTTCAAGCCTCACCAATCTTGGCTTTCCAGTAGAGGAAACTGGGGCCCTCAGAAGCTTAGTGGCGGCAAACATCATCTGCTGGTTGGCTGATCTGCAGATAGAGGGGAGGGTCAAGAGCTTCTCGAAAGTTCAAATGCACATTAAACTTTCCACTTGCTGTGAGAAGGGATTTTAGGTGCGGCTCTGTCTTCCATCTTCAGTTTCAGTGTTGGTGAAGCCGCAGCTGTAATCTGACACTCTGCTGGTTATAGCAGCAGCAGCAGCCTCTGCTTTGTGCTGCAGAGGCCTGCACGTATCAGCTAACATGGGAAAAACACAGTCCAAGCAGAGCTGTGCTTCAGACACCACCACGGGGATGAAGTCATCCGAGGTGCACCTGTGCACTCGTGTCAGTGTGTGAATATGTGTGTTCAGCACCATGTTGCACCGTTTAGCACCATTTAGCCTGTTTCAGCTTTTTAAGGCTCATGTTCTCTTTGGAAAGTCGACAGCGTCTCAGTTGTTCTCTGCCTCTGTTTTCACGTTTTCATGCTTCTATTTACAACACAGTGTGTGAGCATGTGTCCTCCAGCTGCACAAATCCCTCTGGAATCTGAAGTCATGTTAGTAAATGAGTTCACCGTTGAATGTGACCTTTGGTTACCACCAACAAGTTGTCTTTACCAATTCATGGAAGCCATGTTTCCTTTTCTTTTGGCTTGGTGTGAAGGACAGTTCACTGTAAGTCTGTTTCTGACTGTTCGTATATCTATATAAATATGATTTGTAATTCAGTATTAGTTAGGATTAAATTAGCACAGCAGCCATACCAGATTCCTGATGCTTAGTATTCAACCTTGGGAATTTAAATGGATTTATGGAAACACATTTTTATCGTACAATGTGCTCACTGGTGGATTCATCCTGAGTTTGACCATTGTCGACACATCACTGATTGTACACATGCTGAGCTCAATGTTATGGAGATGATGGAAGGCAACATTTAGAATCTTTCTGTTGGTTTCATGTTTCCAGTAAAAGTGAATTATGCACAGCTGCAACTGATAAGAACTATGATTAATCAGAAATAAAAAAAACTCCAAAATGTATATTTACTATAAAAAGTTAACAATAAGTTAACAATATTGTATACATTTACTCATTTATCAGAATAGTTTCATTCTAATTACTAATCATATCATTGTTGTTGCTCTAGATTGTGTACATGTTTTAACTATGGACTCATATTTTCCCTACTTGGCCTTGAATTCCTGCTTGTCCCATGAAATATGCGTGCAGTAAAACAGGAAGGGCCAGGTATTATATGTGGATGCACACTTTTAAAATATTTTTAAGGTAATGCAAAGTGATTCACAGCGACAATATATAATCTGAACAGTGAAACTGTGGATAATAAAACCAAAACTAGAATTATAATTTGGCGAACATTGTGACTTTAAAATGTAATTTAATGTTTTTCTTTATATAAAAATATGCTAATAGAACAGTAAAATAATTGACTATGAAAAAAGTAGGAGACTGTCCTTCTGTAAAATTTGACCTTATTTTTATTTGTAACAAACAAACAAACAAACAAACAATCACTGCACCTTACTGGGTGCAGTGAACGTTACACAGCCACCAACTATTTATTCTGTCAGAGGTTGTTGGAGGACGTTGGGTGGATGTAATTCAAGTCCAGGATAAAAGAACCATGTGTTGCTGTTATTATAACCAGTCCTGAAGGATGTGACTGGTTATGAATGTCATGTTTGTAATTCAGATGGATGTTGTAAAGTTGGAAGCAGTTGTTTTAAGGCAAACATAAACCTAACACACATAAAACTAACCCAGGTGTCGTTAGCTGAAAAAAAAAACAACTGTTTTATACCAGCCAACATTTTTGTGTCACTGTAAGAGACGACAGCTGCCATTTTGGTGCCTGGAGTCAAAAGGGGTGTAGTATGTTGGGGGAATGCTCACAGCAAGTGCTCACATGAGAGAGAAAACAATCTATTTGGGCGTTAAGGTGACAACCTGACATTAGGCTCTAGTATGGATTGAACTTCAAGGCTACTAGGTGACTACATTCTCTTGTATAGTCATTATACAACTGTTGTACTAAACAATCATAAGTCAACATTAATGTGTAGAATTTTTAAAGTCTCCTGACGTTTTGTATAAAAAACATCTTTTCTGCACTTCTTAATGAAATAGATATGTGTTATAAAGACATTATCCTTGAAGCCGCTGTGAGTCTTTGTGAGTGAAAAACATTTTTTAGTGTAGTTTGTGTTAGATTCAGACCTCAGGATTGACTGTGTGCTACAGTAGATCATACACTGTACAGTGTGCGGTTCTGTACCACTTCCATGTTTTCAAACTAAATTTAGTTTTCAGTAATTCACCGCTATATGTAGCCAATATTTGGTTGGAGCAGAAACTCAGCCAGCTGTCGGACAGTGACAAACTAACACTGTAACTACAAATATAGATCAGTTGCTCAGAATAACTTTCAACCACACCGGTCTCTCAAGGACACATTGCTCTTTCACTTTGGGAAATTGTCTAACTGTTACTTTGGTTATGTTTGAAAACATGTCTCTGCCACTCTGCTGGAGAACCTGTATAAAGCAGTGGTACTGAACCTGCAGCTGCTGCCACTCTGGATACCTGAACCTTCAACGGACAAATGGATAAAGATAATTACAGAAGCAGGTTAAATTAAAAGAATTTAACATTATAATTAGCTGTTTCTGCCCCAAACATCCACTCTGACCCACATGTCCCTCTGTCTGAAACTGTAAATCTATCAGAAAAGTCATTGCAAAGCTCTTCAGCTCTGTGGTTCCACTGTGGTAAAATGAGCTACTGCAGTCTGCACGGTCAACAAACTCACTGCCAATATTCAAGAAAATGCTGAAGACAGAACTTTTCCGTAACTTAATATGCACTTTCTTCCAAAAAAAAATAAAAAAAATAAAAAAATAAATTCACCTGCTGCCAAAGGTGGAGCTCTCCATGGTTCTGAACCTGAATGAAGGCCTCACTGGACTTTGAAAACAGCTTCTAAGTTGATCAGTAACTCATTACTTAGTTATTTTGTTATCCTGCAATATGTGCAACTGATCAGAGTCAGTAAACTAAATAAAGAATTCAAATCTGCTACTAATTGTCATTGGTTGATAACCTGAAAGTGGATAATTTGCAAAAGGATCATCAAACAATCCTGTCTCCTAAAAATTATGTTCCTGTACAACTAAACTGCAATTGCGACTGTTTTTGTAGTGAACGTAATCATTATGTGGCAACATATTTTGTGAAAAAAAAGAAATGTCACACTAATTAATGAGAATTGAGTTGTTTAGGCGGTTGGGGTGGAGAGCTGGAGTATAATGTGCAGGACTGGCAATCTGCAGACCCGAGATCAGAACAGAACAGAACAGAGTCCTGCATGAGGAAAAGTTTAGGCATTAAAAATACTTTGGTTAAGGTTAGAGACAGATCATGTTTGTACTTACATTTTTATGTGTTGTGTGTGATCTGTTGGGTTTTTCGCTACTACTCAGAGCACAATCTTTCCCTGACCCTAACCCAGTGCTGTGAGTGTCTGAACCCAACCATAAAAGACGTTTATATATGGAGTCACATCAGCATGTTGAACTGCAAGATCGGATATCTTAGCGGAAGACTGGATGTTGTGGATCGAATAATTTGGTGGACATAACAGTAATTATGAACATATGATAGTTATGTTGACAGAAAACGTAGCCCAATTGAAATTATGTTCTTCACAGAAGCATATAAGTGATTACAGTTTAGTTGTACAGGAACACATTTTTAGCAGACTGGGTTGTCCTGACCCAGAACCGGTTCTTTGACATTGCCGTTCTTTGTCATTATGTTGACAGAAATTTTTTTAGGAAGGAGGTTAGAGGCTACAGCCACCATTTGTCTGTATGAACCAGGCTTATTAATATGTTAACTTATTGAGAGAGCTCAGTAAATTTCAGTGTAAACTTCATTTCAAACTGGTCATGCAGTATCTCTGCTATTTGGTGAAAGAAACCTCACCTGATTCATCTTCTTCCTCTGTGCTACAGAGCTCCACCATTGTCCAAAAGCATTAGAAATATCAGTGAGGCAAACTGATACACTGGGTGACCATGAACGCACATTGGTGATTGTGGGACTGAGTCAAACTAAATCACAACCTGCTGCTGAGCAGCTGATTTAGGAAATTCTTTGACAACAAATGTGACGTGATGTGACGACCACTGGATCCGTCAAGAGGAAAGACAATAAGATTTATCCTTTAAAACACACAAGTAAAGTAGTGCAACACTGCTACTGCTTCTACAGGAAACAATAATTAACAGGACACTTCATTTTCTAAAACCCACAGATTTCCTCTTCACTTCCAAGAAATGTTCCTTTTCATTTAAAGCTTAAAACTGAAACCTAAGTTTCTATATCTGAAGCTTGACTCATGTATTTAGATTAAGGATAAGGTCCTCGCTCTCTTTGGAATTTCATCTTTTTCAGACCCACTCCTCTGACTTCAGTAAGAACAGAGGTGAGAGCTTCCAGGCTTCTCTGAATGTGGATTCAAAAGCCCTGATAAGAGCAAATTAAGCTTCAAGGCAGCTCCTGACTTGAGGTTTTTATATTTTATACCAAACTGGCTAAATCATTCTTCATCTCAGTTATTAGCATATTAATACTGGAGCTCACGATTGGAGGAAATTAACAGGAAATAAGAACGAAGGATAAGGTTTCATATACCAAGTCATAAATTTAACTTCATGTTTTTGATAAACATTTTAAATTACAACCTAATCATTTTCATTTATTCTTAAGTAAACACACTAAGCTGCCAAATGGGAATCACACGTGTGAGTAAAACATTTATACATCAGCATTTTAAGTCACTGAGACTGAATTTAAATAAAAAGTCATAAATGTCGGACTTACAGATTTAATCAGTAATAAACTATACTGTAGAGGCACTACAATCTCAGTCAACTATTATGGATATTCATAGTTAAACCTTCAAAAAAGTTGGGACACACAGTACAATTGACAAACAAATTGCAATGATTGGCAAACCATATTCACAGCAAATAAACGATTTTAACAAAAACTTAAAGTAATAATAAAATGGATGGCAACAACACTTTTGGAAAAGGTTGGGACAGAGGCAACAAATGTCTGGAACAGTAAGTGGCTCTAACCAGGAAGAGGTGGAAGAACATTTAGTAACTAATAAGGTTAATTATCAACAGATCAGTAACATGACTGGATATAAGAAGAGCATCTTAAAGAGTCTCTCTGAAGTAAAGATGGACAGAGATTCACCATCTGTGAAAAGCTGCTTCTACAAACTGTACAGCAATTTCAGAATAATGTCCCTCAGTGTAAAATGTCTACTGTCTACTGTCATAATATCATCAGAAGATTCTCAGCAGCTGGAGAATTCTTATTATTGGATGTCTGATCTTCAGTCCTCAGACGGTACTGCATTAGAAACAGACATGACTCTGCATGGACCCTGGAATACTAACAAACATCACTTCACTGTGTCATCCAGAAATGTTAGTGTCACGTAAAGAAGAAGCCAAATATGAAGATGAAAACGCTGCCGTCTCCTCTGGACTAAAGCTCATTTAAAATGTTCTGTGACAAAGTGGAAACTGTTCTGAGGTCAGACACATTCTTTATTGACATTGACCTTCTCAGACGCTGCATCTATGACAGCAGCATGACTTCGTAGCAGAAGAGTCCAGGTGCTGAGCTGCTCTGTCTGCAGTCCAGACCATTCATGTGGCCTCCATACTCTGGTTATTACTGATGAGTTACTGATCTGCAGACTGCAGCACGTTTGACTGTGACAGCCGTGATTCACACAACACAAAATAAATGAATACATAATTTACAGTCTACTGTTTTCTCACTGTTACCACAGCAACCACGTTTACACCAACATGCAGGTTCGACTGTTTTGATTGTTCAGGTCAGAGCTGAAAAGCTGCAGAAGGTTTGGGTCTGACAGCAGGACTCTACTGAACACAGCTGGTTGCATAACACGATGCAGTGGAAACACTGACACTAGCGCTGCTTCAGTGGCACCGCGCTTCTCTTCAGTTTCCCTCTAAAGGTGAGAAGTTTGGACTGAATCCACATGATCTGGTTTAAACTGCGCAGCTCAGTCTGGACCTGCTCTGTGCTGGTCGGTCCTGGTGCTGGTTCTGCACACTCCGCGGCGGTGCCAACAGTCTGTCTGCATTGCGTCGAACCCCCCTCCCCTCCTCTCCCCTCTCTCACTCACTCCCTCTCCCGTAACCCCTCCCTCCCTCACTCACTTCTTTTTCCTCTCCACATGAAATCCTGCAATATGCTTCTAAATGCCCAGAGACAGATCCTCTCTGTGAGGCGGGCTCCCGAACCGGTTTCTCTTTGAAGCCTCCGCGTTTTATTTTTGATTTGTGTTCGTTTTTCAAGCGCAGGGAAAACACACCCGCTTTCTGTTGATGCTGCAGTGTCCAGCTGAAGGAAAACCAGTCCTCTGCACAAACTGGGATGGTGATCCAGCTTTAGTTAGCAGTCTTTCCTCCGTGTCCTCCGTCTCATCTATTTCCAGAATGATTTTAACTCATTGCCATTCAGGATTTTTGCTGCTGAGCCGCAGTTCAAAGCCGTCTGACGCCTCCTCCTCCTGCGGGCTGGCCGGATCGACGCTGGAAACCTACACCAAGAGGATACGGATGTTGACCAAGACAACATAGTCTATTAATATTTCAGATACTGTAAAGCGATATCAGTATTAAAGCCCAGTTCTGGTGGGTGGCCGGGGACAGGTGGGCAAGGTTAAGACGTCTGCTCCATCCGGTGCTCTCCAACTCAGCTCAGGTAGCCTCGTTTTGATTTTTGATGTTCATGTGTTAAATATGTTAGATTTACATAACATGTGTTCATATGGACGCGGTCAATCCCTGTGATTGCACAGTTGTAGGTGTATGAGTGCGGGTTGTGATGTGCGCAGAGAGGAAGCGCAGCGGGACTGCAAACTTGAATACTGATGTATGCGGTAAAAATACAGCAAAATGCAGCACAGGCTACTGCACTGTACTCTACTGTACTGCACTGTACTGCATGATTTTTTCTCCTGCTGTATCACAAACAGGAAGCTCTCTATCAGATAAAAAAGACAATCTCGTTTTTTAACATATTTGGTTGTTTCCTTGTGTTTCAGGTGACGAATGAAGTTTTACTGAGAAAAAGATGTTCAGCTCAGAGAGGATGATGATGATGATGATGAGGATGAGGATGAGGGTGATGATGGACACGGAGGCTCTGCACAGCTTCTGGCCTCACTAGGAGCTTTTTTACTCTGATCTGCCCGCCCTACTTCACACCGCTTCCTCTTCCCATCTGTTACCTGCCAGGAAGGATGACTGTGGTGTCTACAGACAACATGGACGAGACCTCCACTCTGCCAGGTCACCCTCAGGACCCCTACCCCCCTGATGACGACCATGATGACCATGATTGCTGCGAGCGGGTGGTTATCAACATCTCGGGGTTGCGTTTCGAGACCCAACTGAAGACCTTGGCCCAGTTCCCAGATACTCTTCTCGGAAACCCCAAGAAGAGGATGCGTTACTTTGACCCCCTACGAAACGAGTACTTCTTCGACCGGAATCGTCCAAGTTTTGATGCCATCTTGTATTATTACCAATCTGGGGGACGGCTGAGGAGACCGGTTAATGTGCCTCTGGACATGTTCTCAGAGGAAATAAAGTTCTATGAACTTGGTGCAGAGGCAATGGAGAAGTTTCGGGAGGATGAGGGCTTTATTCGGGAGGAGGAGCGACCTCTGCCAGAGAAAGAATTTCAACGGCAGATCTGGCTCCTCTTCGAGCATCCAGAGAGCTCTGGACCAGCCCGGGGGATCGCCATAGTCTCAGTGATGGTTATTCTTATTTCAATAGTCATTTTTTGTTTGGAGACCCTACCAGAGCTGAAGGAGGATCCCAGTGACCGGATGCAGATTGTGGGAAACACCACCTTATTTTACAAACCAAATGTCTTCACGGACCCTTTCTTTGTGGTGGAGACCCTCTGTATCATTTGGTTTTCCTTTGAGTTGATAGTTCGGTTTTTCGCTTGCCCCAGCAAGGCAGCATTCTTTAAAAACATGATGAACTCTATTGATATTGTGGCTATAATCCCATACTTTATCACACTTGGCACAGAGCTGGCAGACGACCAAGGCAACAGGGAGGGGAAGGGAGGAGGGGAACAGGCCACATCTTTGGCTATTCTCAGGGTAATCCGTCTGGTCAGGGTGTTCAGGATCTTTAAACTGTCTCGACACTCCAAGGGACTCCAGATTTTAGGGCAAACTCTAAAGGCGAGCATGCGGGAGCTAGGCTTGCTCATTTTCTTCCTCTTTATTGGTGTGATTTTGTTTTCCAGCGCTGTCTACTTTGCTGAGGCTGAGGAGAAGGAGTCATTCTTCACCAGCATCCCAGATGCTTTCTGGTGGGCCGTTGTGTCAATGACAACTGTTGGCTATGGGGACATGTATCCTGTGACCATAGGAGGGAAGATCGTAGGCTCGCTGTGTGCCATTGCAGGAGTGTTGACTATCGCCCTTCCAGTGCCGGTCATTGTGTCCAACTTCAACTACTTTTACCATCGGGAGACGGAGGGCGAGGAACAGGCCCAGCTGCTCAACGTCAGCAATCAGAACTTGGCGTCAGAGACCAACTCGAGCCGCCGCAGCTCCTCTGTGGTCAGCAAGTCAGAATACATGGAGATTGATGAGGACATGAACAACAGCATCGATAACTTCAGGGAAGCCAACCTTAGGACTGCCAACTGCACAGCTCCCAGCCAGAACTGTGTGAACAAGGGGAAGCTGCTCACTGACGTGTGAGGCAGCAGCCGAGGCGCTGGTGTAAATATTGTAGAAATATCTGGATGCTTTATCTCCACTGGAGCATTTTACCCTATTTTTTTGCATCAGCTCATTCAAATATGTGTGAAGAGAAACAGTTTAAAACACACATGGGAAATTTTGCTTAGGCTCAGTTACTTCAATAAAAACTGATTTGTTTGGCAATAGTACAAAGATCAGCAGGTGTTGGGGGAGCGGCTCAGAAATGATTCGTCACATTCAGTAACTCCTGAATTCTTTGATACAGCCCTTAAAGTTAAACTTAAAGGGAAACTCCACCACTTTTACACCAAGATCAGTGGGTTTGTCTCAGAAGACATTTGATGATGCCATTGTGATATCATCAGATATCTACACTTAGACTTGGACACCTGGTAAGTTGGTTAATTCAACTGACCTGTTGGAGCGTCTCTTTACCAGCATTACTGCCCTCATTCTGTTTAACACTATGAGTTTGATGTTAAAGTGAGATCCATTGATTTACTTTGGAGTTTAGGACACTGAAACACAAAGGTAGGTTTTCTTTGACATCAGTTAAATCTAGGATTTTATAGGAATGCAGCTTCTGTTGCTGTAAAAACATAAGATGTGAAAAAAAAGGAATATGCAGAATTAAACTAGAAAACAAAATCAACCACTAAACTGAATAAATGAGGAGAGTAATTTTTAAACCTTGACTTAAAAGGAATTTAATTTTGATGTTTAAGGGTTTAAATGATAAATTCGATTCGAGGGCACAATTTACTGATTAGATATAGTTTATGTATTTAAAAAAAAAGCACACACAATGACACCTGCCAGGCTTTGTGTAGTGGACTCAACTAACTGACATTTGAAGAACAAGTCTCTCTGAACAAACACATTCTGAATGGATTACAGCTGACGTTTTTTTAATCCTGTGGCACATCCAGGGAAGTTTTGGGAAACTTAACGCCTGATGCTGATCAACGTTTTTCAAGGCACCTTATCAAAACAAACAGGAAGTCTGCCAAGCCTCGTGGAGGATTTTCTGCACTGTTGCTGCTACAGTTTGGCTGGAGGCTCCCTGTATGATGCCATGCAACACTCCTTTATACAAAAGCATGTGGAGACTCTCTTCTCTCTTATATCAGCATGCACAAGACGTTACCTCATTTTGATCTTGACAATTTTTTTCTTTCCTCATCTTTTCCTCTTGAATTTTTTCTTCTTTTGTTTTCACCAAAAGTGCACTGGCTATTTATTATTATTTAAGTTATTTCAGAGCATTTAAGTGTTGAATGTTGAAGCATTAAGGGAACGGGAACACATCTTTTTCGAAGACCATGGCATGTCAAAATACTAAAGCATTATGGCCTAATTAGCTACAGAATAGCTACTTATATTCAATGCATGATGTCAGTATTAAATTGCTTGCAGCTATGGAGGGACCTTGGGAGCTTGAAGATGATGTTTCTCCTAAATTTTGTCAAGCTAACAAAAGGATATGGTGCATGAGGGAGCAAACTGCTGAAGGGGACAAATCTGCTAGAAAAAAAAACACAAGAAAAATTCAGAGGAGACATATCCTTCGAAAAAAAATGACCTTTCAGATATTACATTGTCCATTTTTATTTATTTTAAGCTTTAACGATGGAGTGCATGGAATCATTTTATGTGATTTGTGACCCAACATATTTTGTATTTGACTTTTAAACAGTTTCAAGAAGGAAATTATTAGTTTCTAGTGCCTTGAACCCCATCATGTTATAGAATTGACTAAAGTGCCTCCCGCTAAAACAGTCAACAAAGAGCTTACTATGTGCAACTTATCCTCTCTTGCCATAAAGATGCACTTCTCCCTACATATCTGGAAAAGATTAGGGTTATAGATTGACATGTTTAGATAAAGATGAATCTATTCCCTGTTCGGGGACCAGATTTATTGGGCCTATAAACTCACAGTTGGTTACTGGATGATGACACACAGCTGCAGTGCACAATTTATAATTAGCAAATTCAAATAGGAATTTTTTGCAAAAATGTTAAAGAGAAAATATTTTTTTCTGTGTTGCACATGTGTTGGTACCTGATTTAAACATCTTTAAGTTCTACAACAGTATTTAGGAAAAAATGTTTTCACAATTTTCATAAATTCAGTAAAAACAACAAATATCAGAGCAAAGTGGAGCTAAAGCTTCAAATAAAATAGCAACATCATTTGAAATGTTATAAAAGCTGCAACAGCTAATCCAGGGGCCTAATCTTAGTGTTTGTTTCTAATTATAAATACTCACATTCCTCCACTTATTGCAATAACCCACAATAACAAAACTTTATAAAAAGATTGCCTCTGTAGACCTCCACAGTATCATG
The DNA here is from genome assembly GCA_900302695.1 of Helostoma temminkii. NCBI lineage: Eukaryota > Metazoa > Chordata > Actinopteri > Anabantiformes > Helostomatidae > Helostoma > Helostoma temminkii. Next base: position 19,699 of record OMLM01009784.1, on the reverse strand, counting down.
ACAAGTGCATAAAATCTTTTCTAAAGCTCTCCGTGGCCTCAATGATTGTGAAATGGAGGAAGCATAGAACCACTAAGACACCAAGGCTTCAGAGGTCCTCTGCAGAGATTGCAGAATATCTCTGCATCAGTCAGGTCTTCATGATAAACTGATGAGATAGAAGCTACAGCCTGTTTGGACAAAACTCTAAACACTGTGTCTGGTGACTTAAAGACAATTCATAGACACTTCCTATCTGAGCTGATGGGGCTTAAAAGGATCTGTCTGGAAGAATGGGATAAAGTCTGTAAATCCAGTGTGAGAAGCTTTTAACAACATGCTTTCACTTTGTCATTATGGGTTATTATGTGCGCAATGATGTGAGTTATAGTCCAGTTTCATATTTAATTTACAAAAACAGAAAAATCTGAAAAGAGAAGATTTTGCTTAGTCTGGGTGATTTAAAAATGAGTCTGATCGAAGTTGTTTTGCCAAAGCAACATTTCCAGTATTTCTATGAAGGGATGCAAAAGTTGGTGTGACTGTCAGAATGGACACAATGAAAGAAATGCTAGATTCCCCCCCCTTCAAAAACCTGAAATTACATGTTACCAAAACTACATGATCTCCAGCTACTGCCTGACTGCAGGACTCTAGCAGATCTGCTACTGCCACTGACCAGAGCAGTGTCCTCTGGCTACATAAAAAACACTGCCATCTTTGATACCTAGGACCAAAACATGTGTTCACAATAAGATCTGCTGCTTTTAAGACTTTTTTTTTTACAAAATCTGTCTCTGAAAATGTGCAAAAAGTCTGAAAAATTAGCTTTACATGTCTTGAGTTGAATCATCTCGTCTGTCTTCCTCAGTGTGATAGTGTCTTTCCCAACCTACTGTACGTTCACACTGGTTCTAAACAGAACATTAAGGCTCATACCGTCCATCATGTCCTCAGTGTGAGGACAGTAATCAGTGTTAGCCGTGGCTGTAGAGAGATACTCAGGGTTTCCTCTGCAGAGCTGCATTCATCTGAACATTACCACAGGCATTAGTCACTGAATGTCTGCAAAATGGCGCTACTAGTGCTGTTTAGTTCTGAAGAGGGAGCACATGGCTGTGAGAGAAGTGCTGTCATCACTGTGGTGTTTGTCAGGACAGTGTAAAGCCAACATGAAGGCTAATTAATGATTTTGATCTGGACAAATCACGCACAAAGACATTTTATTGACGTCAGTTTCACCCTAAGGAATAGATTCCAACTTCTGACTGTATGATGGGAGAACAGGAAAGAAAAATAATAAATGATTTGTTTTTTAAAGAGAGGTTTCCTGTGGGTCAGTCACTGCTTCCTTTGGTTGAACTCCAACATCAACCGTATTTAATATTTTTGTTTGAATATCAGAAGCATCAAAAATGAGAACTGCACCTTTTACTAAGCAGCAGAACAATGTGGAACAGCAGAGCTTTGTCTGAGTCAGAGGTTTCTGTTACATAAGAGTCTGCAGGTTTTTTGTTCTGAACAAATGTAAGTAAAAGCTGCAGACTTCTGCTGGCTTTACACTAAAAACGATTTCTTACAACTCACTGATTCTCATCACAGTTCATGTGTGCTCCTCTTCTTATAGTGACCTATAGTGACCAGGTGTTTCCACTCATGTTGCCTGATTACAGCTCCTCTCAGCACTGTGTGGACTGTGCTGGTTGACATGTTTTACTTTTCTCTGCTACCAGACGCTTTGGCACAGCTGCAGAATCAGAGGTGTAGTTCACAACATTAATCATGTCTGGATTTCATTTATGTAAGTTTGGGAGAAGGACATAGTATGTGTATATACGTATATAGCAGATCACAGGTACAACAGCATTTTATCAAACATGTCGGTACCTTCTATCACCACCATCACTCTCTGCTGCCTGGATTCTCTTCCCTGCAGTTAGAGGAAGAAAAAACATTTATAGTCTGCAGCATTAATGCATGTGAGAGTTTCACCTGTGCTTTTCCTGCAATGACCAGTCAAATTACCTGCTGTTAAAATGTTATTCAGTGCACAGCAGGCCAACAGTAACATGACCTGGTTTCATCAGATTATAATCTGTGCAAAAAAGAATTTGTCAGCATTATTTAATTTAATTCCAAGGTAATAATAGGTAAGATATTAAGATAGAAATGTGCAAGATGATACTTTGCCCATAACCAGTAATTTTGTTGATCATGGTTGTTCCAAACATACCTCTCCTGTATAAGATAAATTACCATAAGTGTGCAAATAACCTGTGTGCACTGAAAATCTTGTTTTTATGATAAAGAAAAACACATTCTTGTCCAAGTATGACACAGTTAGTGCATATTTTCTTTTATCTTCCTGTGAATTCACATTAATATACAGCTTAAGCCCAAATATAAATCATTTAGGATACTGAACTTCGGAAGTTGAGCTTTTAATATCAGAGAATAAGCTTCAAGTAAAGTTGTAACAGACTGTATCAAACCACAGCAGACGTCTTTTCTACACAGGACATTTATCATCTAAAAGCTGTTTTGTGCATGTGTGCAGCAGCTGTGTGTCAGCATTCAGCCAAGTCAAGGCCCTTTTCACAAAGTGCTGTTGAGCATGTGAAAAGAAAAAAATCCCTTTAATTAACATTTCAGTCTGATGACAAACAAATACAAACTACAAAAGGTGCTACATGTAAACATGCAGTAAGTCCTGGGGAGCAAAATTACAAATTTCACAACTTTTTTTAAAGCATAAAAACACATAAAAACTAAAGTTTTATATTTTCTTGACAGCTGTATGAAATCAGAGATTATCAACAACTTCAGGGTTGTTGGTCGTGTGGTTTTAATTTCTGTTGATTCATATGGTAGTGTTTACTGTAGGTCATATCTGCAGAAGACACCACTGGAGGGACCAAATGTTTTATAGTTGTTTCATATCATCAGAGCAGCTTAATAGATGGACATTACACAAACAACTGAGGGTTGTAAGCTTTGGACATTTTATTTGTTTGATGTGCCGCTGAAAGGCTGGAGAGTCACTTCCAAATTAAAGTCCAGTTTTTATAAATGCAGTAAATATTTGTTTACAAGCTCCCAACTGCCGAGTGTAAAATGGTCAGAATGTTAATTTACTGATGATCATATCAACCATTTCTGATGAACATGCTTTCATAACATCATTTTATTTTCAACATAGGTCATCATTGCAAAGTTTATTATGCTTGAGGGGATGTTCAGCACAATTAGATGTATTTGATATTGTTTTTACTTAAAGCTGCATTCATTGGTTTTAGGCCACTAGAGGGCAGCATCACAAATGTTAACTCAACAAATGGTGTTATTTCCTTTTCACGTTGAAAATAGTATGTGATTTGTTGAAAAAGTGAAAATGAATCCATCTTTATTTAGTAAATGTGATAAGAATCATGTCATCAATTAGTAAATTTGAATCAGATTTTGTGGTTTTGGCCAATCTTATGCAAAGACTTGACTTTGCTATTCCTTGTGTTATTGGATAAATCAACAGTTTTGAAACATCATATCAGGGTTTGGGAATTCATGATGGGCATTATTTTAATAACTTTTAGAGCCAATATAATCCGATTGGAATAAAAAATGTAGGTCTTAAGTAAGCCAAGCCTATTTTAAATTCTTTTACTCATTTAAACTTCAAAAAGTTTAAGGAAAAAAGAGATCACGGAACCTAGAGTGAAAACATGAACAGCAGTATTCCACCTTAGATTTTTGGAGCTTTCAGTTTATCCATTGCTGAATTTCACCTGATATGGGTAAATCGTGTGGATAAAAGCTACTGAATAAACATTAAAATAAAAAAAATGTATTGACTGCAGTTTGGTTACAGCATTGTTCCTGCCTCTTCAAAGTTCACTGTTAATAAAATTAAAATTAAAATTAAAGCACATGCATATCTTGAATTCTCAGAAACCAGTTTCATGCCTTGAAAGTAATTTTTAATGAACAGTCTAGTAAGTGTGTGCAAACGCTGCTCATGTGTTGAAAAGAATTACGAGGTAATGTTTGATTTAAAAAGCCATGACTGTGTTGTGGTGATGATGATGGTGATGATGATGATGATGATGATGGTGCTCTGAGGAGGTTTAAGACTGAAAAAAGGAAAAAGTGTCTTGCTTGACTTTACTGCTGAAGCATGAATGACTGAACAGTGTAATCATAACCTTCAAATTAAATCATGCTGATGATATATTTTTGTTCAAACACATACAGTATTTCGATTATTTATTTCAACATTTTATTTATTGTACAATTATCTACTATAATCTGCAAGCCTGGTTATTTGGGGTTAGCTTGTCATTTGGTTATAAGCCAAAATCTCATCCTAACCACGGCGAAGCTTCAACTGCTGGAAACAGAAAAAACCCAATAAATATTCACGGGGCTGTTGACATTCTCCCTGAACCCCTGAGTTGTTCATGTCACAGTATGTCTGTTTTTTTTTATTACACTTTTCTTATGGGTTCTTGCAGCAGAATGCAAGGTTGTCATTTGTTGGTGAGGCATAGTCTGTAACCTATGCAAGGTTATGTCCATTCTGATTTCATCGTATTACATTAGTTTCAATAAATTTTGAAACGATGACTCTTCTGTTTGGTAATTGAACAAAAAACATGTTAACAAACCCAGAATATGTTTTATATTTTTTATTCTTCAGAGTATCCTCCTTTAGCTTTGATGACAGCTTTGCACACTTGTCATTCAGTCAGTCAGGCTCCTGAGGTCGTCAACTGGAAATGTTTATCCATCAATCTCGATTAAATTCCCAGAGGTGTTGAGTACATGTTGACTTTTCCTTCACTCTCTGGTCCAACTCATTCCAAACCATCGCAACTGGATTTAGATCAGGTGATAGTATGGGTAATAGGATGTCCTAGTAACTCATTAAAAAGCCTCCAGCTGATTCAAAATGCTGCAGCCAGAGTTCTGCCTGGAATTAGTAAGAGAGATCATATTTCTCCATTGGCTTCCCTCCATTGGCTCCCTGTAAAATCTAGGATAGTACTTAATGATCAAGCTCCTTCATATCTTAAAGACCTCATAGTAACATATCATCCCAGCAGAACACTTCGCTCTCAGAGTGCAGGTCTACTTGTGGTTCCCAGAGTTTCCAAATGTAGAATGGGAGGCAGAGCCTTTAGCTATCAAGCTCCTCTCCTATGGAACCAGCTTCCAGTTCAGGTTGGGGAAGCAGACACCATCTCTACTTTTAAGACTAGACTTAAAACTTTCCTTTTCGATAAAGCTTATAGTCAGAGCTGGTTCAGGTGACTCTGAACCAGCTCTTAGTTATGCTGCTATAGATTTAGACTGCTGGGGATCTCCCTTGACACACTAAGCTCCTCCTCATTTCTCTATCGCCTGATAGGCCACCATTACTTATTATTAACTTTGTGTCCTCTCTCCTGTAGTTGTGCTTCTCTCTCTCTCTCTCTCTCTCTCTCTCTCTCTCTCTCTCTCTCTCTCCTGCAGGTATCATCTGCCCTGAATCTGTATATTCCTGGTGTTCACCTGCTGGCCCATCCAACCTGCCTACCTACCTGCCTGTTGCTTGTGGCTTGTTGTTGTTGTTGTTGTTGTTGTTGTTGTCGTCATTGTTTTGTGACCTGTTGTTCTTTTCTCTCTTTCTTTCCACTCACCCTAACTGGTCGAGGCAGATAGCCGCCAACCTTGAGGCTGGTTCTGCTGGAGGAGTTTTTCCTCTGCACTGTTGCCTAGTGCTTGCTCAAGGGGGATTTGTTGGGTTTTCTTTATTATTTAATTGTATTGTAGGGTCTTTAATCTTACACTGTAAAGTGCCTTGAGATGACTGTTCTTATGATTTGGCGTTATATAAATAAAATTGAATTTAATTGAAAATTAAAATGTGGAGGCCAGGTCATCTGATGCAGCACTATCACTCTCCTTGGTCAAACAGCTCTTACATAACCTATTGCTGTGTTTAGGGTCAGCCATGCTGGTTCAGTGTGCCCTTAGTTTTGTGCCAAAGCTAAATGTAGCTACTGCGGACAGTCTAAAATATAATCATAATCTGGGTTATTTAACACATTTTATTGTTTACTACACAATTCATATTCATTCTTCAGTATCAATGTACAATGATGAAAATAATACAAATAAATTAAAACCACTAGTGGAGAAGGTGTTTGTTTCCACCATTGTGGCCCCACTGAGGAAGAGATTTGCTTGGGATCTTTTGCTGTGTGGTATATTGACAACAGACACCTTTAGCTGACAGAGTGCAATGGATTAGAGGGATTGTAAACCTGGATGAGGGTTGAGGCGCTGTTCAGTTGACCATCATGTAAGTGACTCTGATGCAGTAGCTAATGGGACGATGAGATGTGCTGGATCATCTGGAGAAGACTGATTGTCAGCAGGGCGCTGCAGTAGTTGAGGAGAGATTTCTGAAGAGGCCAAGTTAATGCTAATCAATAGCCACATGATTACAAACAAGATACAGTGATAGTATTTAAGTATGTCATAATAAGTCATAATATGTCTGTGGGATTTTCAATTTCAAATAAACAGGTGATTTTATAATTAAGTAAAATAAAACATGTAACTGATAGTGTTTTTTAATGAATCAAAGTATCTGCAGCTTGAAAGGATGACAACATTTGATTCCCCATTTTTTGCATAGAAATATTTCAGGTCTGCACAAAAACAACACAAGCAAAAACAAACAGGTACAAACAGTGATGAACATGAGCAGCAAGTGTGGAAGTGACCCATCTAAAATAGTCCGGCACGTGAAGTATCTCAGTGTCAGAACAGTGATCTCCACTCAGCAACATTAACATTAGCTCAGACTGAGGACAGTGAAACAGTAGCAAAAAGCTGGCAGAAGGCTTGTTTAATATACAGATGAACTTTAATTGAATAATTGCTGATTTTCATAGAAGACAGGATCATTATAGTCTCATGGAGGAAGAGAAAATAAATGAGTGAAGGAGAAATGAGTGAATTAAAGGAAAGTAAAGTGGAAGATATCAGAAAAAGGAAAAACTATTGGTAAAGAACCTGATAGAAAACACACCTGGTTATGGCTCCAGGTAGAATTATTACAATAATACTTATATGTTCTGCGCATTAGCAAATGTATGTGGGTTCCGGAGATGTTCCCATTTATGTGACTGTTATACTTGGATGATAGACGTACATGTCCACTAGAGGCAGTATCATGTAGAAACCTCAATATACTCAAGTAGAATAAATCCAGAACCAGATTAACATTACTGTGTAAACAAGTCACTACTTTCAATCACTGAATGGAGACGCCTGGAACAAAAGGAATGTTCAGACTTTCTCACCTTGTCTGGTAACATCTAGAAATGTCTTACTAAAACATTAGTATGGTCTGTAAAGAGCCGGTGCATGAATGATCTACGAGGATGTTTTTTTATATGAGGAGGTTTCTTATGTAAGACTGTAGCTGGTAAAAAAAAATGCAAATCAAAAAAAAGCAAAGAGAATGAGTATGGATGGATATTAGCAGAGAATGTGAAAACTGCAGCAACCAGTCAGCCAGACGTTTCATATGACTGGCATGTGTTATAATTAGGCAGAACTCTAGTGGGTGTAGTAATGAGAACAAGAGCAACAGTCATCGTGGTCATTTTGTATAAAGTGTAACAACATCTCTAAACCAAGTCATTTTTGTGCCTAAACCAGACACACAATAAAAACAGCCCACTGAGCTGGTGCAGCTGCAATAGCAAATGCTGCTCGTGTTGTGACAACATTTAACTGTTGAAAAGATAAAGAAAACGAAATAAAGAAAAACTATGGGCACTAAATATACTTGAGTTTGTGGATCCAGTGCATGAGTCACAATAGTCCTGCTTCAACACCGGTGAGCTTAGTGTTGAGGCACACACTTGTCTTTCTGTGTGTTTAGACCAAGGTTGTTCAGTGCTGCAGTATAGACTCTATATTCTGTTCACGTACTCTGCTCTGTGGGCTGCAGTGAACAATCTGAGTCAGAGAGGAGCTATTCTTACTGAGCTAAGAATACAACTGAAACAACTCCAGCAAAAACATGAACACACTATGTTGTACTACACAACAACAACACTGATACTCTTGACACTGTGCACACAGCAAACAGACACGTTATAACCTCAGGAGTTTAGAGGAGAAGTTCATATACAGCATCCTTGAGTTACCTGCATTTTGTACACGTTTACTGTCAATACACCTGAATTATAATATCCAACAGCCTCGTGTCATGTGTTTATGTGCGAAGAATCCAATTTAATCCTTTCATTTACCTTTTATGTGGATTAAATAGATATCTGACATGATGAAATTGCTGTTGTGTCAATGATATGATAGAATACTAATTTTGAGCTAGGCTAGCAGTTTCCCTCTAAGCTGATGAACTGATGATCTTCTCATCTGGCTGTCAAATAAAAATACTTAGTGTAAATGTTAAACTGCTCCTTTAACAGACAGATAGCACAAAAGATAGCACATTACTTCTCTGCTGAGAGCCTCGTCCGTTCACTGCCCCTACTGGATGTAAATCCTGTTGATTTTTCTGACACTAATTCCTACACTGTTTTCATAAGATGCTTTTTTGCATGAATCACACTGAGGCTGAATACAGTACAGTAAGAGAGAGAGAGAGAGAGAGAGAGAGAGAGATGAGAGTGTGTGTGTGTGTGTGTGTTGAAAGTGAGAAGTTTCTGTATATATGGAGACAGAGTGAGGCAGCCTGGGGCAGAGTGCATGTTGGGTTAGTGTGGGTGGACACATTGGGAGATCCAAGAGGAGGAAAAAACACCATAGAAACAAAGAGAAACTGAAGGAAACAGGGTAGAGGAGCTGGACTGCCAAATACTGAGAGGTCTGCTATTTCAGGAAAGCAAAGATACAGTGATGGTAGAAAGAGGGAGTATTGAGAGGAATGTTAAATGTCCAGCAAGAATTCTGAAATATTGATTTCAAACCAACATAGCACAAAAAAGAGCTTAAATGTTAGTATAGAGACCTCATCTAAAGATGTGGAGATGATGTATCAATAAAAGCAAAGTGCATCAAAGTCTGATGGAAACGATCATGGTAAATAAAAGATGGATGGAGTGCAGTCTTGGTTTGTAACATCCTCTGGGCTATTGTTAAGATGCAGGGTCAAACTCTGTTCAATTATTGAGAGCTGCTCTATGTCTGTATTGTTGGAGTGGAAATCTGCCAGCAGGCCTGAAACCTGAACCACGTCAAATATGCACCATTCCTTCATTCCTGCCTGTATCTAGGAAACTGATTTAAAAAAAACTGAACAAAACAAGAAAGGCCTGCAGATAGCTGTACGGTCTATTGGCCCTCTGTGTCAAGCGAACATGGAATGGATACAAAAGAAACAGAAGCTACACAAGCAAAGGATTTAAAACAACAACATGACAACAGTTCAAAATGGCCACCAAAAGAGACAAACTCATATCGCCTTGTGGTTGTATCACTCCCCCAACCAGTCAAGTCAAGTTACATCCATGTCTGTCCAGATTCATTCTAATCAGGTCATCTGATTGGATGCTTATGACACATCAGGGATTCTTGAGATATTATGTTGATGAGAATGAGATTGACATGAGGTCGCAGTGACTACTGGACATTTGTGCCAATTGTGAGGGAATTTCCTTCAATGTGTTGGTAAAACAGAACCATGGAGTTCTATGGAGATGTAAAATAAGATGCCAAGCACTGAAATACAGTTCTTTTTCAGATTCGTTACTGTTTTGAGATTTGTTCATGAGATTTATTGATAAAACATGCAATATCTTAAGGTAATTTAAAATGTGCAGTTATAAAACTGAACAGACTAGAAAATGTGAAATGCTTTTCAGGACATCAGAGTGAGATCTCAGCTGGAGCACACTGAAAATCACTGACCTTGGAAAGCTCATATGTGGGTGCACTGTTGGCACAAGCTGCAAACACCCACTCACATCCACCCACACGCATCGTCTCTCTTTCTCTCTTATGCAGACATACAGACATGGCCAATCTAATAGCATGCCTGTCTACTCGAGTTTCATTTTCCACTGTAGCGTTCCAGCTCTTACCTGAGCCGACATCAATCTATTCAGGCAGAGAGGAGGCGAGCCGGGGGTGGACGGGCCGGGCGTCTTCCTTCTACACAAAGCACCAGACAGCCTGACACAAGCATAGAACAAGCAGTTGGCTCATTGGGTTTCATCTCATCCTCGGTCTGCTGACACAGAGCTTTGAGTGCCAAGACCAGCATTCATATAGGCTCACAGAGTGAAGAGACCAGAACCAGCATTAGTTCTGCAGCAGTACACCTGTGTGGCAGATGGGAAGTTCATTCACCAAAGACTGGACCAAACTGGGAGGTCCTTTGTGCCAGCTGCCATAAGACTGTACAGATCATTGACATCATTCCAAATACCAAACACCCCAACACTTTTTGTTGCAAAATATCTAATCACTGGATTGTAGTCTAATAGTGTCTATTCTTTTTTGTACCTTGTTATATTATTGTTGATGTCTTGTTTGTCAAGGTCAAGGTTACAGTGCCATCCTAAGGAACACAATGACTTTCTTCCCCACCTCCACCATAATATGAATGAAAAAGATATAAAAGTAGGTGCGGTCTAGAAAAACACTAAACAAGCAGTGACTACATGTCCAGATTGTTGATCTCTTGACCAGGAAGAGCACAAAACATTGTTGAATATGCACACATTAGGCACATTTGCTTTCCGATCCACACATACCTATATTCTTAACTTTTCCTTTCAGAGGGCAACCTCCTTTCAATGGGAGCTCCTCTTTGTCTGGTGTCCTGTTGCCTTCACGTAGGCTACTGTATCATATTAGATTATGTCATTAAATATTCACATCTGTACTTTCTTGAGTGTACAGCCTCTGCTGTACGAGTTGCCTGCAAGAGAAGTGACAATGGTATCAAAAGTGTTAGCGCCTTTTAGCTTCTAGTTTTGTGTCACATTGAAGAACATGTAATGTAAAGTGAAGCATGACTGTAATACTGGATACTAACTTACTTTTTAGTATCTACATACTTCGTCCAGCACTGATCAGCATTCAAAGTTACTTAGTTACAGCACATTCATCATGCAATGAAAGATTTAAAGAGGTTTGTAAGGTTCTCTTTAGTTACACACAACATAAAAGTCTATCAGCCACCAGCTGCTGACACACTGGTGGATGAGAAACTGTTGGTAATTTAAGCTGTCTAGTTAGCCTGTCAGTCACAGCTTATCATCCACTGTGCCAACATGTGACTGTCACATGTTTGCTCTGCAGGAACATTTTCTGATAACCTTTTCCACGTCAACTGGAAAGCACCTGTGTGAGGAGGATTGGACCCGCCACAGGATCTTCCTTATCCTCATGGTGCTTTGTACTATAACATAGTGCTTTAAAATAACAGCATGAACTAGTGAACTAGTTAGATGGTAACAGAAAGATGTCTTAAGATATAAAACTGGCATGATACAAAACTATGTGACATGAGTGAATGTACAGGTGTAATATAATAATACAATGATAATTGATACTTTGTTAATCCCCTCGGGGAAATTCTTTGTGGACAGGCACAAGGGTACAATGTACAGTGTCTTGTCCAGCACTTCGACACATGGCCAGGAATGAGAGATACAAGGGATTGAACCACCATTCTGGGGTTCGTCAGTGACTTCCTTCCCAACTGTTCGCCCTGTAAACATTAGCAATGGCATAACTTATGCTGTACATTATTGCAATAGTATGATTTATTTTCTGAGCTCAGATGCTGAATATACCAAAATGAGGTCTCTTCAGGTGGACCCACTTTGGATGCACAGATCTCCCAGCATGCCTTGAAGGATGGAGGTCTGCACCCAGTTTCCTCTTCTCTCGGGTAACATCAGCCATAAGTCTTTGGGTTAACAGCGCTCCTCTCTCCCCTCCCTCTCCTCACATGAGATTAGTGCAGCTGAAAGGGGATTTGGGATGCTACATTTCGTTAAGACGACCCATTGACAGCCCATCACACTTATCACCACCAGTGATGTAAAAATGTGTCATTTGCATTTCTATTTTAAGGCCACACCAGACAAATATTTATCCAGAAGCAAGAGAGAAACATGAGGCCTAGTAGAGGAATGTTGTCCTGTTCTGTCCTGATATAGGATTCTTACTGCTCAATAGTCCTGGGTCTTCTTTGTGATAAATCATTTATGCACCTAGGGAGCTTTTTTGAAGTTACTGATTCACTGGTTGTCCTTGCTTGGATCACTTTTGGTAGGTACTGGAAACACTGCACAAGACCTATTGTTTTTGAGATGCTCTGACCCAGTCACCATAATTTGACCCTTGATTTTACTATTCTGCTGCCAAATAATCTCACTCTGTTGGTGGTTTTAATGTTTTAATGTTGTTTAAATCAGCACATAGGGGATATTAGTATCTAGGAGTATCTAGGCATATGTATGAATATCATCACAGTGCACCATGACGACATCCTCATACAACTCCCTTCTTTTCTTTCTCTTGTCCAAGTCCAGTTTGGTGTACATACTGATAACCATTACAGCTTTTTAGTTTCATTCTGTGACAAACCAATAGTTAAGATTTTAATTTCGGTGTAAGTGTACTGATACTTTTTACCATGTTTGCAAAGGCACAGCTGAGGACTGCACACTGGTGTAAATAACTACTCTTTCCATGACCTGTCCAACAGCTACAGATCACATCAACTCTCATCGTTCATCTGGTTACACACTGAGTAGGAATCCATTGTGGCAGCCACCTGCTGTCCACAGTCAGCATAAAGACAAAAACAGGAAACGATTGATACTGAACAAAACAGGCCTTTAAGTGACGGGTGATACAGATAGATGGCATAGAGCTGTGGTCATCACACAGAGAGAAGCCACCGCTCAAACTCTCAAGTTACAAGGTGCAAACTGCAAAACCTGACAGTTAATTTACCTAAGATGGTGTGTTGTCAACCCAGGAGTGTTTTCTAATAATATTGTCATGGAAGACATGAATGTGTAAAAAGTGAAAAGTGTACAGAATGTACAGTACCTTGTGGAACTCCTAATTTTTGTGTGCATGAAGACTCACTGTTCACATGAACAAGGTGGAATCTGCCTAATACATTATATTTAAGCCAATTTAGCACTGAGTTTTTAATCTCAATGACATGTTCAAGTCTGTGTAATAAAATTGTTTAACAAAACTGTTGTGATCCATTGTGTCTAATGCAGGACCCAGCAGTATGAGTACAGAGATGAATCCATTATCTGAAGCTAAGAGAAGGTAGCTCAAGACTTTTCACCACTTTCTGCAGTATGGAATTTTTTCGTCAGTACTGTGATGAGCGTTATGTTGTGACAACAATGAGTTTTGTTTATGTTTTGAGTAAAACTGATGTGTTAATGTCAGAGTCACCCGCTACATTTAATTTAACTGTAGAAAGAACTAAATAAGATAGAAAGTCTGAAGTCGACTTTGAGTGTGAAATGCTAAGAGTGAGGCCCTAAAATAAGTTATGGCTATGTTTAGGTCTAGGGTTGATTAATAAGCCTGAGTGGAAGATGGCAGCTACTCCTCCACCTCAACCTGTGTTTCTAGTCACAATAACAAGTAATTCATGAACACGCTCCTCCTGTTGATGCCTGCAGCTGTGTTTCTCTTGTAAAGACCACATTATGAAAACTTCTATTTAAAGCGCGCTCAGATTCATGAGCGTGCACCCCGTCCTCTGGGCAGCCGCCCTTTGCATCATTTACATAATCCTGCCCCTTACCCTTTATTTTTTCCTCTGTCTGTGGTTTGTTTTCATTGCTTTCGTCACACACAGGCTCACTGCCCTGCAGCAAGGCCTTCCACACAGCGGAACGACGTGTCTTTAATACACACTGACAGCAGATCCTGACTTTCTGCTTGTGTAAGTGTACATACTGCGAGGATTTGACTGTCTTTAAAGGCTGGAGACAGAACACTAAAAATAGAAGCTGTGAATAATACGTCAAAACAATAGTCTTCAGGACAAAATGACAGTTTGGAGAATTGTCTTTAGAGGACAGAAGAGCTGAATGGACTGGTGTCAGATCAACGTCAGTCAATGAGGAGGAACCAGAGGACGAACAGAGTCTTTGGCTGAGAAAGGTCATGCAGAGATGAGTACTTGGAAGTGCTGAAAAGATCCTTTGAGAACTTCTCCCCACGTGATGCTGCAACTCAGTATCCCAGGACTGACACTTACATCTACTGCCAGCATTCACTGCCTGAGCAGAATATAAGGGTTGGAGGCTGGGGTTGTGAACAAGCAGTCACAGACCTTAAATTCAAGGCTTTTGAACAGTGCACATGAGCTTTTTTCCGACCATCACACACAATTTGCATCTGTGGACTATGTATGACAGAAAACTGGAAGGAGCTAAAGTGATGCACAATGACCACAAGAAGACAACTACATAAAATCCCAGAATAAATAAAAACATGTAAATTCTTCTAAACTATGTTCACTAAAGCATTTGGAGTCAAAACTGTAAAAATGTGTTTTGCCTTTGTTATTATGGGTCACTGAGTGTGGAGCAAATATGTGTCAAGCATATCACTTTAATAAATGTATAATCAGTGTTGAGTCCCCAGGTGTTTAATAGAAACGTCAGCCACTCCTGGTGATTGCAGCTTGTTCATAGCTTGCAGGAATCTTGCATTTAGTTGTTTGGGTACAAACACCCTGGTTGTGGATCAGCAATCACAAGTCATAACCTACCAATCTGTTAGCTGTTTACTTGTCACCTGGTGATGATGAAACTGAAATGACAAAACTTCCACCAATGTTATTTTACTATTGTATAGATAATGTAAATTTGTGTGAAAGTTACATGAAACTATATGAAATAAAAGTGCTAGATGCTCACATAGGCATCATCTAAAAGACCAACAACAAAAATACAAAATAAAATGAAGAATGAATAAATAAAACTGTTGTACTATCCACAACTTATCTCCTAAACAAACATATCTGTGAAACTGTAACTCCCATGTTGCTCCAGTATTACGAGGCCCAGAGAAACAAGGAAACCTTTCACTGTGTGTCTCACACCCATTTTCTGCTAAAACCCTGATGTTGTCCAAAAGGTGTCCAGCTCCACCTTGTGGCTCCTCAGCTTCACTACAGCTGTGGTTTTACTATTTAACCATGTTATGGAACACACATCGCCATATCCAACACACAGTACATCACATCGCTGTGGGAGGGATGCTGCGCTTGCATGGAGACAAGCCTTGGCAACAGGCAAATACTACTGTCGCCATGGTAACCCCTGAACTGATGAGGAGGAGATGTCAAAAACTGAGGGAGGAAAACGAACCCTGAGAAATGAGGGAGAGGAATAAGAGAGGAAATTAAATATTATGATATCATGTAAGAGTCAAATTCTTTCAGGTTTGAGTTTATTGATGAGATCCAAAAATAAAATAACTAAGGTCGAGGAAGCCTCCAGGCCACATTTAGTGCTACTACCATTTTTTAAAAATAATTTATTTATTTTTTACTGAGTCATGTCCCTGATGTGTGACCTGCTTAATGAGAGATAAAGTAGGACAGTCTTTTCCTGCTGGGCACTTCTCAGACAAGCTCAGCTCCCTCCCACAACGCTGGTAAATAACAAACAAACGGAGGCCGCTGGCTTCATGTCAGCAGCAGGAACAAACACAGCAGCTCCGTCAGGTAATTTTTATGTAACTGC
This sequence comes from Helostoma temminkii, assembly GCA_900302695.1. NCBI lineage: Eukaryota > Metazoa > Chordata > Actinopteri > Anabantiformes > Helostomatidae > Helostoma > Helostoma temminkii. The sequence goes on along the minus strand of OMLM01009784.1, from coordinate 3,947 downwards.
ACACGAACATGACACTTTTCATAGTAAGAAGACATGAATATAGAAGTGGCAGTAATATTTGACCATAAAAAGTAGAAATACAGCAGTAAGAATTATTCCTTAGTTCAAACAGAACGATCACACTGTAAATAAAGTGCATTTCAAGCTGCACACTTGCACTAAATGTAATCACCAAAGGGGATCTTTGTTCCTGTCTATGTGGGAGTTATTTAACTGGCTTTGGGAAAGGGTCTTAGGTCTTTCTCAGTCCTTAACATATGTAATTAAAACATTTATCCAGAAGGCTGTACAACCTCAAAGAGATCAGTGGAGACCTTGTCCCTCTGTAGCAGGACTGGCCCTGGCAAGGCTGGAGCCCTAGGTGAGATTTTAGATGAATGTCGTCATGTGTTTGGGGGACACATGACGTAGGTGCTGTGGAGGCCATTTCAATAATATCAAAACCTTTATGTTGATTATGAGGATTTTTTAAATTAGACTGTGTTGTAGATTACACAGTGAAAACTACCATCAGGGGCAAACTTGTCTTCTAACAACAAACAAACAAACCAAAATAAATAAATAAATAAAGCTGTAGCAGAGCTCTCTTAGCATTTTGCACACTAGGCAACTGCCTATGTCGCCTATGGGACTGGCTGCTCCTGCTCTGTCGCTCTAGAACAGTTGCATTTTGGGAAGTTTGTAACATTTGCTCTAAGTTTCTGTCAGACAACAAAATTATGAGGTGACTGTTAGCTTTGAGAATGATCCGAATCCGATTCAAATTTATTAGTGTATGTGTGTAATGATTTGACTTCAGTAAAATCAGAGTAACCAGAGGAGTCACACTGACAAAGCTGAGTAAAGAAATATTGTGTAAAATATCACACTATTGTTACCTCACCATTAGGTGACTGAGATATTACTTTCCTATTATCTTGTAACTATTAAAATATTACCTACATTATTTTGTTAGTTCTAAGATATTACCCTCATTACATCGTTAATACTGCAATACTACACCAGCATCACCTTTTAATTTCCAAATTACTCCTACACTGTTATTACCAAGCTGTAAAATTACCTTAACTGACGACATACAGGAATCTGTCATGACGATTACTACACAGGCTGCAGACCATCTGTCAACACTGGTGACCTGGACAGTAAAGGTTAATATGTGACATAAATTCTGGTGCTCTTCAGAAATGGTTCTAATGTATGTAAAGCAGTTACTGTCTGCACATGTGCACAGTGAAAACAGGTGAGAAATGTTGATTATGTTCCTACTTTGTGGGGGGAACGTGTTGGTGTACATGTTGTTTTACACTCTGATTTGCTGCATCAGACACTTGTTAAGCTGCTGTAGAAACACAAAGCATATAAAGTAAATTCTTGATGGAGGATGAGTTTGTCAGAAGCAGGAGAGCAAACATGGCGGATTGTAGAGAAATGATGGTCAAGGCCCCCGAGGATTTACAGATGCTGTCTGATGTGGAAAAGGGCTGGAAATTATATAATGACTTCTGAATGCAGACTGCAGGCTGCCGGCACTGTAGGAAGCATAAAGGCAAACCTGTGTGTGTGTGTGTTTGTGTGTGTGTGTGTGTGTTTAATGTGTGTGTTCTGTTTGGGAATTCAATGTGCAGCATTATGTTCCCTCATGGTGAAAAAATCTGTTCTTCCTTCTCTAGTTTCTCTCCTAGGGTGTGTGTTCATGCTTTTAAATGTGTGTGTGTGTGTGTGTGTGTGTGTGTGTGTGTGTGTGTGTGTGTGTGTGTTCATGTCTTTCTGTTGTTATCTGGACAAATACCATAGTTGTGAGGACATGTTGGCTGATTGTCACACATTCACAGGGATGTCTGAGGGTTAACACGTGGTGTCAGGGTTCAGGGCTTCAGCTGTGATGGTTATAGATGCATTATGCTTTATGACAGTGAACGTCCTCACAACTTTAGAAATGTAAACGTGTGTGTGCTGCAGCTCTCTCTGGGCTTCGAAGGCACTTGGCTCAGTCTGAACAGACGCAGCAGTGTCATGTTTGTCATTGAATTTTGTTTCTACATTACAAACAACATTGTGGTAAAACACGTTATTAAGCTCATCATCATTTGTTGGACAGATCACATGATGGGTTCAGCCTTGGTCTGTTGCTGGACCATTTCACTCCCAGCTGAAATATCTCTGCAACAACTGGACGTGTCATCATTATTGTTTACAGGCTCTGATCTCCAGGGTGACACCTGTACTGATGGAAATATTTCAGATACTTGAAGAAATGTCTGAGTGATGATCATGCTTTTAAACAGCATGTGGATAAGCTGCACTTCATCAGATAGATGGATCATCGTGGCATCAGTTTCAGTAATCTCAGTAATATCTCACATTCATCTTCATCAGTTGCGAAGCTCCTGTCACTAAACCCTGCTATGCACTAAACCTGACATTCAGGTCCTGCTCCATGATGTCACGGTTTTATTGAGGTAATATAACAACATGGTCCTGAAGTTAATACAGTTAATTCTGTGTTCCAGGGTCACAGAGGTGACAAACCCCATGTGTTTGTTCCACGTTTACTTTATCAGTATCTTCACTGCATGTTTAAAAGCTGAACAGGTACATGCACATTTTAAATCTATACTGATAAAATCTGCATATAATGCAATGATTGGCAACAGCACACAGAAAACATATCTAATATTTAAACAGAGAAATTAAATCTTTATTAAACAAAAAGGTCATTTTGAAATAGTTGGCAGTGACGCGTCTTAAAAGAGTTGGGGCAGGTCCATCTCCTCAGGACATGACACTGACAGTTTGAAATAAAATTATTAATCTAGATCCAGAACAATTTCTACTTTACCACAGAACATTTCAAATGAGCTTTGGTCCAGACGGCAGAGTTTCTGGATCATGTTCATATTTGGCTTCTTCAACATTTTTGGATGCAGTGAACTGTGTCCACAGACAGTGATGTTTGGAAGTATTCCTGAATCTGTGCAGTGATGTCCGTCACAGAATCATGCAGTAGTGTCTGAAGGCCTGAAGATAAATTCAGTTTTCAATTCAAATCATTTACATAGCGAAGTCATCTCAAGGCACTTTACAAACAGATCACAGACATCCAATATTACGCTTTGGCCTTGTCCCTTGTATACAGAGATTTCTCCAGATTCTCTGAATCATTCGATGATAATATGGCTGTAGATGATGATATATTCAAAGTCTTTGTGATTTCACTTCTCTCTCACTTCGAGAGACTCTGACTCTCTAAGATGATCTGTTTATATCCAGTCATGTTACTGACCTGCTGACAATTAACCTCATTAGTTACTAAACCAACCACTTTTTCAGCCTTTTGTTGCCTCTGTCCCAATTTTTTTGAGCTGTTGCTGCCATCAATGACCTTATTTCTTTCTAACATGATTCATGCTTTTGCTATAACCATTTGATATGTTTTCTATGTTCTATTGTAAATAGAATATGAGTTTACAAGATTTGCAAATCATTGTGTTTTATTTTTATGTAGATTTTACACAGCGTGCCAACTTTTCTGGGGTAACGTCTGTGTTTACAGGGAACATGTGTGTGAGACTGAGAGAGAAGACTCTTAAAACATCGCTTTTTCTAATGCTTTTCACTTTTAATACCCTGCTCTGAGAGAGAGGGAGGTAGGGACATGTGACACACTCTGAGAGAGAGACAGACACACACACACACACACACACACACAATCTGTCTGCTGTCTGGGGATTTGGACAGTTGTCAATTAAAATCCATCCTCACAATCCACCGCCCCTCCTCCTCCATCACAGTAACCGACATCCCTCTGTTCAACCCTTACCCCTTACCTTCCCCCTGACTCACCCCTCTGTACCTCCTTTATGACTGTGTGTGTTTTTATGTGTGTAGTAGGAGGAAGGCTGTTGTTATCATTTTTCTGAGGCTGTAATCCCCTCTCACCCCCC
>OMLM01009783.1:74739-91356 GCA_900302695.1 Helostoma temminkii | reverse complement strand
GGAATCATAATTGTTTAGTTTTATAGGCCTATATGCACATAAAACAATTGCTTAAAACTTGTAAATGAAGTGAAAGCAGTTCTGCACCAGCCTAAACAAGTTGGTTACGTAAGTTTTAAAGTACAGTTTAAAGTTATACTATATACTATAAAGTTATACTATAAGTCCTGTGTCTCGTCTCCCACCCATCCACCACAACCTCCTCAAGTGATTGTATTTCCCAAACTGCCACTCTTGTATCTGTGATATTTACTACAGCTGCTAGATGTTGTCTAATTAACATATTTATTGATGATTACGTACTGGCCTATTAGGTAGGTCATTAATTAACAACTTCTACAGGGTTAAAAAGAAGTAATAATGTCATTAGTTTAACATCTACAATATTATTACTGTTTTTCAGGCACTTGGTCATTGCTGTTTTAAACTTGTGTTTTATTTTGTAGAGTAAAGTAAAAAAGGCACAGTGTTGCTAAACCAAAAGTAAAACTGAAGACAGCAGAAAAATACAGAGCGGTGGCAGCGGGACACTTGTTTCAGGGCACAGCACGTACCGTATGTCATCCTCATTAGCAAACATGATGATGGCCCTGGCGTTAGGGGTCTCAAGCAGGCGTCTGATGATCTTGTCAAACTCCCCTGGCCTGGGCTCCCTAGGAATCTTTAAGGACTGAGCAATACACACACCACCTGCAAAGTAAACAGATAAAGAGGGCTATAATGTTTTATGTGATTGTTAGACACAGATTTGCATTTTTTCCCATTTTGTATTCACCAGTCACAATCAGTCGCTCCACCTTGGCTTGGCCTATACTCAGTTCAAAAACTGTTAAACACTGTCAAGACCTCTGGCGTGTGGAAGTGATGTGCATTTACATTGTCAGCAGACTTAGCACTTCTGTACGAATAAAGGCATAAATGAACACGTAGAATGAGCAGCGACTGCAAACTTTAAATTATCCTGAAAATCCAAGGCGGCAGATAAAACAGAAGAGGAAAAGTGATTCGGGGTAATGTAAGAGAAAGAAAGTGAACAGTGAGAGGGATAAAAGAAGCAAAACAAAAATTTAGAAACAGCAATGGACATGAAGGATAAAAGAAGAAGGAGGAGAAACATGGAGACAATGCTGAAAGGAGATAATTGCAGAGGTGGGATGTGTTGACCTGAACAGAAAAAGCAAATAACAAGGGAATAAGATTAATGGGCCATATTTATAATTCAAAATCACACAACTGCCATGGTGTGAGCGCCAGATAGTATACACAGCATCCATTTCACACTCCTCCGTTTCCTATTGTTTAAGGTGACAATAACAGCTATTTCACTCAATACTTGATATGTGATAATAAGGAAGATTTCAGTCTCTCTGCCCATGCTCACACACACACACACACACACACACACACACACACACACAGACTCCATTCACACACAACGCTGGAAACACAGGGACAAAAAAGTTGAAATTTTTGAGTGACTTTCAGGTCGTGTGTGTGTGGAGGAACCAAAAATATTTTTTTCTTGCTAACCATATGTCCATTTTGCTGGTCATAATATCTGAGGATTAAAACTAGGTTTTAGGACTAAGAGTTCGGTTTAAATTGTTTAGATGTGTGCGTGTGTGTGGAAGTGTGAATTATGTTGCCTTTCCTCAATGGCCTGTTCCAGCCCATTTATTGAACATCTGTACAGTCTGTCGCTTTCACTATATCATTCTCCTTAATCACACACACACACACATTTGTGCCAACGCACATGCACGAGCACCAGTGTGCATGACTGCTAAAATAAATACTCATTAGCCTCAAATTAAAACCCTCTGAAGGATAATCACTAAAGCGACAAAATCTGCACAGGCATTCCCATCTATTCCTCACACACACACACACACACACACACACACACATATCATACACACCAGAGACAAATACTTGGAAGTTCTGCAGACTTTCTCAAGGATAATCACCAACTTGGCATACACTTTGTATATGTACACGCACAACAAATTATGACAAAGCAATAAATACAGAATGTATACACACATGCACAAGTGCTGATGTTTGCATTCTCTTGTCATTGTCCTTGGAGCAGTACAAAGGTGATTAAATCATTGTTTGTTTTATAGTCTCACACCCATCATCAGTGACTGTCCCTGTGGAGAACAGACTTCCCAGATAAAGATTATATATCAAATTATGTCGCATTTGATGCACGCACACACACACACATACACACACACACACACACAACTGCCAGTCGCAGCTAAATTGACTACCACTCCTTGAACACTTTCAGTCTTTGATGGTGCCAAAAATGCAGATCATTAAAAGTGAATGTCACTTATTAGTGTGCACCTTCGCTACTCTGTTGAAAGGAAAGCTGTGAGGTTAGGTCAGGAAACACTGTTTTTTATTACCGCTCACACTCTCACTGTTCTCACAGAATGCGTCCAGATGAAAAAAGGAGTTATTAAAAAAAAAAAGGGGAAAAAGAGATTTAACATCAAAACCTTGGCACATTGCAGTATTTCAGACAGACAAGTCACAAAGTTATAGACAGGAGATGTAAAGAAAAGAAAGACACGTGACAAGTATTGTAAGCAACAATAGCCAAGTTATTTTTGAGACTTTCTGGAAAACCCCTACACAGAGGAATAAAGTTTCCTGTGAACTACAAGGCCCAGTATTGATTTCAGTGAGGCTCTGGGTTAAAAACCAGCATCTCAGGAACCTGAAATGGTGTGAAAGCTTTCTGCAGACCAAGTTATATTACTATCCTGCTGCCAACAATCACCCCAAAACGAAAAGAAAGATATTGTGGCTGTTAACAGCAGACTCACAGATTTGCCAGATTTGAATAAACAACAACACAAAAAATAACTTGTGATTTGACGCTATAATCTTCCTCATTGCTTCATAAAGCCTAAATTAGCACCTATATTTGGAGAAATCAAAGTGTATAAAGCTGTTGAATCATTTAACTTTCAGCCAAATCATCACTCGTTCTTCCCACAAGCGCTTCACTTCACTCCGACCCCCAGAAACACAATGTGCAGGCTCATAATTTGGCTGATAAGGTTTAAAAAAAGGATAATTAATTGTTTAGAGACCTCACATCACACACTTGCATTACTAATGTGAGACCAGTCAGAAATTCCCTTTGTTCACTTCAGATAAAAGAACAGTCTCAGCCATACTGGATCACAGTAATAGCCAGTTATTGCATAATTCACCAATTGTAGCACGTTCATCCACTACGAGCTAATTGAATTATGGGCTCAATGTTCACTGAGCAGCAACACACCAAGCTCTCGCTTTATTTCTAATAACCTGATTATTGAGGCTTCAATGTGGAGCAGCATGTGATTGAATCCTAATTCCTTGGATTTATTTATGTGGCTGTCTGTGCATGTGTACCTATGTTATTTACCTCTCATTGTGTAGGCGTGAGGCAAATTCTCATGAGTCTAAAGCGTCTAAACCTATTTTTTGTGCACACATGTGAAGGTGTCAAGCTATGAGCAAGATGCAATTTTGTTTGCAAGTGTTTACGAGCGTGCGTTTGCGTCTGACTGTATCCTTTGCAGCAGGTTAACTAATGCGGAGTACAAGTAGTGATGTTAAATGTTAAGTGTGCCCAGCACTTCTCCACATGCGGCCCTTATACTTGCAATTAATTCTATTCTATTTTGAGATTAAATTCACTGTGTTTCAGGAGGAAATGCCGCTGTCTCAACATTTAATTAACAATCTGCTTCCCTCCCACACTCCTCTCACTGCACCATTTCATCTATAAACCAAAAGAGGCATAAATGGAGAGGAAAATAAAGAGGACTTACTCATCTCTCTCACTGCATCTATCTTACTGCTGTCATTTTCTAATTACCTTCAGCTTGTCAAAACTTTACAGGGAGTAGATTTCCGAAGTATTTTAAAGGTGTGAGGAAAGAAAACCACAATGCTTAATTTCCAGGAAAATACTATTGGCAGAGGATATAATCACTTTTTTTCCTTTTTGCATCCATTTAACCTTTGACATCATATTTTCAGCTGTATCGTTTTTCTTTTTCCTCTTCATCTTAATTCACTTCCCTAGTTTGTCTTCAGTTTCTTTTACATTTGGCTGCGTCCTCCAGTTTTTCCCCCTAAACCAAACTGATTTTTAACTATACCTGCACTAACCCTAATTCAACACTGTGTGAGCACTACTAACCACTCACTGATACATTGATGTATCTTGAAATGTATTTATACCAGTGTTACAACTCGGACACACAGAGATATTAATGTGGGTTCCTGCTAAACAACATGAGTAATGAGGAGAACTTTAAAGGTTGCTGCCTTACAGCAACTGCCACTGAGCGAGAGAGAGAGAGAGAGAGAGAGAGTTGGTGTGTGTATATGTGTGTGTGTGTCCACGTGCGATTTTCTGTCATGTGTACATGTCACAAAATAAAAGGAAGGCAACAAAATCCTTTAAGACAGAGTTATGTCATTCTCACTATATTCCTCTAAGCACACACACACCCACCTTGCCAACTGTTACTATTAACACAACAGTCAGTATGCTTGGACCACATATGAGGTTCAGTGTGTCCAAAACACAAGAGGAAATTAATTTCTTTCTCCAGCTTAACAAGCTGATAAAAACCACCCACTGCATTCATTCCCACGCACATACCTGCCAGTGGACTGGTACTATAGAAGAGTTCTGACTCAAACACACATGCACACTGATTCTGACACACTTTCTTACTCCAAAACTCATTAGCACTGCTATAAAATTAAAGCTGCCCTCTGCTTCTCTATGCTTTGGGGCTGTACAACGTGGGCCTTTGAAGTCACTGCGTTGTGTGTGCATGCGTGTGGCTTTTCACCCGTGCCTGTGTTAGTTGGTTTGGGCTTACCAGCGAACGTTACCAGTGAACACAAATACAAGCCTACGCCTGTATTTAAGTGTCAGTACAGCAGACATGGAGATTTCTTCCTCTTTGCTTTGTTGTGGATTAAGTGGTGCCGTAAATATTGCGTTCAGGTTTTTTCATCCTGAGTTCTCCCCAGGCTTGCTAATGAATCATTGACAACACCCACAGAATAGCTGTCCCAAGAAATTTACATCCTCCCATTAAAATATGCCTGAGAGGACACAGGCCTTAGAGCCTCAAATGGGCCTGAAAATTTAAAACAACCTTAACCCCAACCCAATAAGATGCTGCTCAGACCTGAATCAAGCCTAAGGTGGAAGAGATTTTGTGAGCCTATAAAAGACTGAAGCCTGAAATTGCTTATAATTTGCTGATAATGAAGCACTGATAAAGGTATGTGAAAAATGGGAAAGGTTGTGTCATTTTACAGAAACTAATCATACTTTTGGTAAACATTTGTTAGATTAACATGGTGTGAACACACACTGATAGAAAATTATGAGATGTCTCCACACTGGTGAGACTTATCAGAGTGTAAATTGAGATGGCAGTTTGCATCAGCCAGTGAACACTGGAATTATCTACTGGAATTATACAATAAAATGTTTCAAGTGGTGCTCAAACACAATACAATAATTTGTGGTATCCAGCTAAAAAACATATTCATAGAGTGACAGCCACTTGAGTTAGTCTATTAATACTACAGTGGTACCCATTGTACTACAGCAACTGTTCATAGTCACAGTAGTTTAGGCAAAGAAGGAAAGGCCAGGCAAGGTGAAACTTTCTCTCTAACTAGCATTCACTTTTTCATATTTACCTTTTTCTACATCCTAAACTTCAATGCAATTCCATATTGTAGTTGACTGTAAGTATACATATTTTTATTAATGCATCTGTCTACAACATATACATAACACCTCTTGTGCATTTCAACAAGATAAATAATAAACAAGAGGTGTAAAATATAAATAAAAACTGTGAAAAATGTAATGGTCATTTAAAACCTGCATTTCAATGAGAATAGTACAAATATAACATCTCAAATGCGAAAGCTGATAAATAACCTTTTTTTAAAAAAAAACACTTATAATGAATTTGATACCAACAAAATGTTTCAGAATGTTTGGGACAGATGTGTTGAGACAGTTTACCGCTGTGTTGCATCACCTTTTTTTCTAACAACACTTTAACAACACAAGCGTTTGGAAGCTCAGGAGACCAACTGCTGCAGTTCTATAAGAATTATTTTCCTTTTTGCTTGATTGAATTGAATTTCAGCTGTTCAATGGTTCAAGGCCTCCTTTGTCATATTTTTCACCAAATGTTTTCAATTGGTGACAGGTCTGAACTGCAGGCAGATGAACTTAACACCTGAGCTGTCTTACTATGGAGCCATGCTGTTGTAATACTGCTAATGTGTCTTGAAACATATGTTGCTCCACAAGGAATTTAAAATGTTTACCACAGGACAGTTTTCCACTTCATCTAAATCCATCTTAAATTAGCCTGGGCCCAGGCAGGTCAGTAGCATTTCTGGATCTTGTTTATATAAATCTTTCTTTTCTTTGCATGGTACAGTTTGCAGCATTTCCACTACTACTACAAATTTTATGTAATGTGCTGCTGGCATCAAATTTAAACTGGGCATATGCACTACCAGTCAAAAATATGGACACACATAAGAATTATGTTAACGTAACATGTTATTAAAATGTTTTTAATGAAAAAAAAAATTAGCTTTGCTTTAAAACAATGGTAATTTCAATGTGTGTCGAAACTTTTGAAACTTTTTCTCAAAGCTCAAACTTATCTGTACAGCATAGAAAACTATATTCCACTATTTATGCCACCATAAAAAGTAAATGTGTAGTGCATGACATCTGCATTCTTCATAACATTAAAATTGCAGTAGCAACTATAGTGGATGTCTCTTATCATCCATCTACCCAGCACTAATGTTGAATAAAGGAACAGTAATGACGACAACTGTAAAAACTTCCCCTGTTCCTGCTTGTACATATGCATTATTTAACAAATTAGTAGGTACTGTGAATGTTCATATACTAGTACCAGATACAATGACAGCATAGTGCAATTAGTCTTGCCCATTTTCTCCATTAATATGGCAGCTAATCAATATTTTTTTGTCACTGACAGTTAACAGCTGGGTAAACACTGCATTAAAAAGCAGGACTTTTACTTTTGCTTCATCTTTATTTTTTATAGTTAGGACAGACTGTGCCGTTTCTCGGTACGCACACATCTGAACCTGCATGGGTAGAACAGATTGGACCTTGTACAGACACAGACATCTTTCATTATTCTTGTGTGTGTGCAGGAGAGTGAAAGAAGAGAAGCACAAAAAACACACAAGGGATACAGAGAGAGCGTGAGCAAATGAGAAAAGGAGACAGATGGAGACAGAAGATCTTGGCCTTTTAACATCTCACTTCGCCTACCATCACACATGAAATGGGTGTGTATGTGTGTGTATGCATGTGTGTGTGTGTGTGTGTGTGTGGTGGGGTACGGGGTGGGGTGGCAAGTCTGTCTTAACCACAGGAGTCGAGCAGTCTAGCTGAAGTCAGCACTTCCTTAGGTCTGAGGGGAGACAGGTAGACACCTACTGAATAGAGCAATGTGTGTGTGTCAAGTGTATGCGCAGAGAAAAGAAAGAAAAGACCTGAGAAGAAGAATAAAGAACAAGAAGAATCAAAACAGATAGAAATAGGAGTGAATTTTATGTAGATGATACTAGACTTCATAATCTCAGCCAATACAGAGCGAATGTCAAATTAACTGTGCGCTATCACTGCTGAAGTGAGAGTTGACAAGTACAATGGGAGACTAGAGTCTTCAGGCAGAAGGCAAGTCAGTTACTGTCTCCATTAAACCGTCTGACCTTCTACCACATGCCACACATCACCAATCTTTCCAATCAATCAGATTAATCCCACCGGCTTTCTACTAGATGGTGGAAGGCCGAAGGTGGGATCAGTTGGGTCAGAAGAAAGGAAGGGCGGAGGGAGAGGAGCTCAAGGGAAGGGACGGTATGAAGGACAGAAGGACAAAGGTAAGACAGATGGATAAAGAGATAAGGACAAAGGGAGAGAAATCAGTTGGGAAGGAAGAAATGGGAAAGGGTGGGAAGATGAAAAGATGTGAGGTATGAAGTGAGGAAGGAAGGAGATAAGCAGAGGATGACTGGATGCCAGAGCACAGATAAAAAAAACACAAGGTCAAGGCAGAGCTCAAAGATCACAGGGAAAGCATGTGCACATCTCTGTCTGGCACTTTTCTTCCCACTCCCACTTCTCTCTTTCTCACTGTAACTTCTGAGTGTGTTTCTTCTTTTTCACTGTTGCCAACTCTATCTCTCTCTCTCTCCCTCTCCCCCCCGCCTCTCTCTTCCCCACTCTCTCTTTCCCTGAGAGAAGAATTTTCCTTCATCTTTCTGGCATTTTTCCCCCCTCTCTCTCTTTCTCCTACACACACTATCTGACAGTAATCAGACATCCAATTACAGCAGTGCCCTCAGACTAGGGCTATGAGCAGGCGTCTGTGTCAATGTGTGTTGCAGCTTTGCCGTTTTCATCTGAACACATACACACACACACACACACACACAACGATAGAGCATCAGATCCCTGCTGATGCCTGTTACTCCACAGGCCGGGATGCCACGCTGTTCTTCAGCCCATGTCTTATCTGAGGATGAAGGATCTGACATATATACACACAGATGTACCACAAACATACAAATAAACTCTATACAGTCCAACACAAGGAAAAATGTGATAGATGTATGTTCATCCAAAACTGGAAATAAACAAAAAGTTAAAGAATTTAGATGGACACGATGCTATGACATGGAAAATGAATAAATATAAAGATTCTGTACTTTTTCTAGGTTGTAAAAGAATTTTTTAAGTTTGTGGTACTTATCCATGTCAACTCCTTTGTATAAAAGGTAAGTTCTCCTTGAGTTTTATCCCTTCTGCTAAAGCAAGCTAGCACTTGTTTTAAGGATTGATCAAGAAGATCAATTTGCAATTTTAAGAATTGTTTCTGAAATTTTCCAGCAGAAAATATGTTATTAAAAATTAACAACATTGTGTTAGTGGGAAACATAGTACCAGATTTAAGTAAAAGTATTAGTAGTCTCAACATCAAATCCTGGCTTAGAATGAAGGTTTCTAAGGAAGCAAGATTCTGCTGACCAAAGATGACCACACCATCAGAAATTCAAGCTTTGTTCACTGAGAGATAAAAACACAAGACTCCAGTCAGCAAAAGAATTGTCAAAAAAGGCTGTCTAGGAGAAGTCACAGAGGGTAGACTAGCAGTCTCTAAACTACACTGCAGGGAGGAAAACAATGCCAAACACTTGGGGTGCTCCAAGACATACCAGTGAACCACTAGAAAACAGTTTTACTGATGAACCCAAGTTAGAGATGCATGTACAAATATGAAAAGAAGAGCAATACCACAGTGTACTGCCTATTCTAGAGCTGGGTGCCTGCACCAACTTAAGTGCACCCTTACCAAGAAGAAGTATGACTCCATTCCTCCAAGACATGTTATTCCTCTGGCTCACATACAGTATATCTGGAGAATAATTCACACTGCAGCAGGATAATGTCCCAAACACACCTCAAGGCTTTGCAAGTCCTACTTGAAGACCAAAGAAGATCACGCCTGCCTGTTATTGACATTCCTCCACACTCACCCGACCTCAACCCCAGTGAATATTTTTGGGAAAATATGTCTGTGAAAACTCCTAGTCATCCAGGTGAGTTATCTGGAAGGTAAATAATCTCCAAACTCTTTCAAGTATGCTCGTCAATCTAAGGAAAGTTGGTTGAAGACCTCAAAGTTATGCTCTAGATTGGTTTTACTTTGAACTTGGCCTGAAAATAGGTGATAGGTGGACAAAGGAAGGGGATGTGTGAGAAGATGTAATATCCACACCTGTTACAACTCCTCCTAAACCCAATAAAGTGGGTTGTTAACTGCAGCCTTCCTGGTGGATATGTGAAGTGGTCTTGATCTTTCTGGGGATCAATAAAAGGGAACCATGATAAATTGGTGACAGATTTTGTCAAATACCTCCACCTCTGTTGTGGTAGGGATTCTTTGTGTGCACATACATTGCTTCTCTCACCCCTCACTCGTACCATCTATCATCTCTGTGCAAAATGTATACATCATTGCCTTCAAAAGAGTGTAATTTTCTTGTAAATGAAGTTACACAGCTGATTCTCACCGTTTAGTGCCTGTGCGGGGAAAAAAGAGGTCATCATCATCATCATCATCATGAACCTGAGTATATGCTGTCATGTTTGTGATTAAAGCAAAAAAGGGACACAACAAACACCAATGTATTCTGAACCACATTTGGTGTTGCTATGGTGACTTATTAAGTTATGAAATGAAAAAGTGGTGATGGAGATGAATCGTTTCCATTGTCATTTTCTCTTCTTACTTGCATCTCTTAAGTTGCAGTGTCTTGAGCTCTCAGGATCACTGCAAGTCTCAGGCGTATGACAACACCCCACTGTATGACATCAAACACACTGTATATGTAGAAAGTCATAAAGCACACTGTACATGCATACATGTAGACCAACATATAATTAAAGGTATAAACATTTGCATACATACACATATATAGGTTCAGAAACTACTGACCTTTACTGTGACTTTTCTAATAACCAAATAATATAAGTTTGGAAAATATATAAAATTCTCAAAATTGTCTGCAAGAATGTGTACTGTATAATTATGCATTTAAAGGCCCTATACAATAGACATATAATAAAGGCTCTAATTTCAGATGGGCTTAAACCTAAATAAACTCTAAACCATTTGCTCTGCAAGACTAAACCTGCAACTATGTATTCCTCCATGTACCAGGCCTCCTGTACAAAGCTACCATTATCTGTTAGCTCGCTCTGCTAAAGAACACTACCTCTTCAGTCTTCGGTCCAGTTTTCAACTCCACCTGGCTGACAAACAAATCGCACCATCTCACTGGGATAACAACTGAAGGTCTGAATAAAACCCAGAAATGAAATCTATGTGCAAAATTCATGATATTGACAAACAAGTGGGTGAAACTCTAGGTCTGTTGTTTTCACATTTAAAATCAGGATATCTGTTGTTTTTAACTTAGTTATCCCAGAGACATCAGTATAGAAAACAAATACATTATTTTCATTACCTCTTCAGTGATACAGATAATTATTATTAGCTAATTTATTGTTGTTAAAAATTACAGATAATATCTATAGCAGGATAGCTTCTAGGTCTGGTGGTATCCAGTGGGAAAATTGATGTAAAAGTTTACATATACAGTGAAAGCATATTAGTACAAAAACTATTACATGTACAAAATATGATGTTCTTTTCTTAGTTTTGACATCTTGCTCTATTTTACTAACTTTTATATAATAATTATATCTAATTATACTGATTAAATACTGATTATAATGCAATACCCTATCTCCTCTAACATCAGCAGAATAGTGTAGAAGCAGTATGAAGTTTGGTTGAAAGAAAGAGAACCACACAGCTGCTGTGCATTTCACATATATTGTGTATAATAACTATTAGAGCATGGGTTCTGCATCTGTTAAATAATCTGCAGGCAAAATACTAGCACAAATACACCAGACAGAAACAACAAATTATATCAGTCATCCCCACAATAAGCTGGGATGCACCACTCATTCGCCCAGGCTATCACACAAAAAGCCAGATACTCAATTCCTCCTAGTGTCTGAATAAACACACACACTTTATTTCACAGTTTATCTATGTTTAACTCTGCCAAATCTACAGAATCAGTCACCCTGCAGTGCACAAAGAGTCGCCTATGAAATTAAAACTGAGCATCAGCAAGAAAATGTAGTTAAAGTGACAGTTACAATGTTAAACTAAATACACAGTCCCACACTCATTAAATATTCAATAGAAACTCCATTGTTAAGTCAACACAGCGCAGACGCAGCTGGCCAATCAGCCAGCCCATAGAAACTTCAGCCAGTAATTTGTTCCTACTAGAATCACCAATGAGCAGAATATATGGGAAACATTATGGATTTTGAATAGCCATGTCCACACAGGCTTATTGCTGCTGATAGCATCTGTGTGTGGAAGCAGGATGCCTGAATAGCAATGTTTGCCTGTCTGTGAATATATTATGGGTTGTGTATATGCTTATGTTTATGTGGATGTCTGTGTGTTCCACCTGATACTAGAGGAGACTGTTGTGTGCTATATTATTACATCACAACACTTCCATGGGTGGGATGGTAAAACTGTGTGAGCTTTTAAAATATCGCTATCACTTTTTCCTCACTTTTATCCAGTCAAAGATGAATATATGGATGTCACAGGGGGCATGCAAACATATTTATTGTGTTCTTTTTTAAGGCCTCACACTGTGGCCAGAGGCATTATGTTTTCAGGTTGTTCATCCATCCACTTCTCGTAAACATGGTATCTCAGAAACACCTGGAACCTGGAAGTTATTTCATTACATCTGGCACAAATGTCCAATTGGATAAACATCTGGACAGAGAAGCATATAAACTGCAACTAGACTGGTTGGTGGATGTTGGACTAGTATTCCCATTCTGTGGTAATTTTTTATATGCATCTGCAATTAATTTGTCTAAATGTATTGTATCTAAATCTGTGAATCCATAAAGTTGTGGAGTCAGAGTCATGTGTCTTGATGTAAGTACTTTCTTTAGACTCAATGTACTTTAAATACTGCTTATATTAGTATTTCTTACTAATAATAATTAATTCCAATATTAGTAGGTAATTCTTCAAGAATTTTGGAATGCACAAGTACAGTCAACTTTTCACTGCTTGCCGCTTAAAAGGGTTGTTTACTCATACACTAATTTATATACACTTTTAAGCAATCCAGCGTAGAAAATCCTTTACCTACTGCATCTTATCATATTATGCTTTAAACCATTGTTTTCCTGACAAATCCTCTTAAAGTTGGAGCAAGAACTTTTGATTTATTTTAAACCACACACACACACAGACTAGATATATATTTTTCATCAGTTTCTTACCAAATCAAATTATACCAGGGCCATTCCTGCCAGTCACATTCAACTGATCTGTTTTTTTTATAATGAAATCAACAGCAGCACCAACAGTATTCACAGATTCTCATTCGTGTACAATCCAATACAACTTTCTTTCTTCACAATAAAGACTGTTTTATTCTTGGGGCAGATGCTGTGAATGCACTATTCTATTCGCCAACATTGCCCAATGCATATATTTCACCAGATCAATATGTCTTGCACAAGAAGTATTCTTCAGGTATTGATGCACCCTCTGTTAGCCTTTGCGTCTTGCAGCATCAATGGACACAGCCCTTACTGCCAAGAGCTCCGATGACAAGATGAGAAAAGCTAAAGCAGTGCTGCATACATGAGTCAGAGTGCTCTTTTTTTTCATGACGGAGCACAGAGGAGCTTTGCGCTGGATATGTGACATTTTCAACAGACACACAAAAGAGTTTTCTCTCATCTGCAAGGGTTTGATATTTCAGTGACCTGACCTGAACTTGACTGCACTTAAGTAGGTGGAGAGGTGCAGCAGGGGTGCGTTAGTGGCAGTAATTCAGCAGAGGAATTTTAGTCTTAAGGATTATAGTAATTTCAGTTTGTACCTGCTCAGACCATGTCACAAGGTGATGCTCATGTTTGGTGCCAGGGCTCCAAATCTCTTAGTAAAGTATTTTTCATAATCCAAAGCAATAGCTATCGGCATCACAGGTGTATCTACTCATGCAAAGGTAGAGCCTGCATGAAGAGTTGATACTATTTTTTTATATTTGTGACAAAAATAAGAAACAGGCACGGAAATGATCACAGCATGAGAAATGAGAAAAGTAGATTAATGTACATTAACGAAGTCGAACTAAAACCATCACAGTTGTGTGTTTTTTTACTTTTGCAAAGTCTAGTGTCCTACACATAATGGACATCTACAATTATTGTCAATCAGGAGACACAACCCGCCAGGCCTCTCAGTTGTTTGCTGTTTGCATTGTGCCCCTGTAGTGAACAGCAACACCTAGCCTACCATTCGAATATTTCCTCCTGTTCTCAAATCAATTCTTCCCTTCACTGTATTTGATTTTTATTCAGATTCTCTCAATCTTATCAATTTTGATGAAAATATCTACTGGTAGTCAAACATGTCTGTCTTTCGTCTTTAACTGTCTATTTGCATTGTTATTTCTTTCCGTCCCTCTCTTCCCCATCTCCCAGGGAGGTATCAATAGCACAGTGAGTGTCTCTCCTGCATGTTTCTTCTTTATCAGCCCCTCTACCTTCACCCATCCCATGGATTTGATATCACACTGTGCATCCACTATCTCACTCAACCCTGCCTCCACATGCATCATCCCTCTATCGTGCCAAGTAGTCAGCGCAGGATCGGTGTGTCTGTCTATCAGTGCATCGACTGTGCATGTCTTCTCTTTATTCTCAGCAGCAGGCTTTGTTGTGCACCTCCTCTCTCATTTGCCCTTCCCGCCACCCATCCCTCCCTCTGCGCTCCCAGTGAGCGATATCAGTAGCATGTGGATTGTCTTAAATCCATCTCAATTACACATCACAAAACAAAAGTCAACAGTGAGTCTGTGTGAGAGAAAACAGACACTGTCTGGTTTATCCATTTAATCATGGCTTCTATATTGCCACCATGTACGAAATATTAGTTCTTTATTTACTTGGCAGAGGAATCAGCAGTCAGAACATGTAGTGGAAAACATGTCATCCGTTAGAGAAAATTGACATGGCAATTTCCCAAAAATTGATGTTTTTGAAAAACTAAACATGAAAGCTGGTTTTCTATTGCAATCACATGACTAGAAATATGTGGACAAACACGCATATCCACAGATTAACTGCAAATACACATACAGATTGACTAATAGAATAACACATTTTTGCACTGTAGTTTGTTCAATGATATGCTTGTTGAATATATGTGCCCCTGTGAGCCTAAATTTATACTATATTGTTGAGAAGGGCAGCGTGACCTGTAGAAAACGGGTAGAAAGACAGAGTGAAGGCTTTTGGCATTTACTAACTACTTAATAAGGTGAGTGTTGCAGAAAAAACTGGGATGAATAACAAAAATATACTCTGGATGAATGACCACACCCACACGCCTAACACATCTTATACACAAAGATATTTACACAAGAAGACATAAACACAGAGAAATGTACACCGTTAGACAAACACACACTTTGATACTCTCAACTGCAGCCAGTCGAGCATGATAGTTGAAGAAAAAGGGGTCAGTGGTGATGGTTTTACAGTTCAGTTAAGAGTGAACTTAAAACAGTTTGACTGAACCCTAACTAAAGATTATTAAGGGATCACTGAATGGAAGGGGGAGAGGAGTAGAGAGGACCATTACTGCTTCTCTCTAGAGATGGATTGAGGACCTCATTTCATAATTTGAATAATGTTGTCATGGAAATTAAAATTCCAATTATGTGCTTGTTTAAGTTACTCTTGTTATTTGAGGATATTGAGCCAACATTTATAAAAGGTTAGACCAAGTGGTTGTTCCCTTGGAGACAGGAAAAAAAAGAAAATCTAAAAACATTGCTGTGCCTGCAGTTTTTAAACGCATGTGCACCTGCACATAAGCACACACGTTATTACATTTTGTATTTGAGACAGAAACAGCAGATCAATCTGGCTTCTCTCCTGGGTTAAACTCATGGTAAATTAATGTATACAGTGCAGTGAAAAAGTATTTGTCCCCTTCAAGATTTTTTATTTTTTTGTATATCATCTCTTTCAATAATCAAGAGCTTGCAATGACTGACAATGAGTCCTTCACATCGATGTGGAGGAACGTGTTGATTACTTGTTTCTTTCTTAGAGAATTTCTTTAGATATTAGCATGATGTGTTGATTTTTGAGGTCTTTTAGCATGCTTCACATTCACTGTGTTAAAATGCCGTTAAGTAACCAGATTACTCAGAGAAATCAGGTTTCTCAGGCAATCAGATTACTGGAAATCTGCATTTAGTGCACTGCAAACAGAAATGATGTAAAGAAATACAAGTGAAAAAGTTACTTGCTTAGGCATCTGCAGGGCTCTTTGTGTTAGTTTCAGTTATAGTTGGTCCTTAGGTAGACTTGATTTAAAAACAAGGAACCATCTTAATCTGTATAATGATTTTCCCCAATTATTGATCCAGCTGCTCCTCAGCTGATAGCAGTAGATGCTGTATATTTCATCCATGTACACATACAACAGAAGAGTAATCTGATCACTTTGGAAGGGTAGTTCACAGATTTAAATTTTTTAGAGACAGAGAAGATTGCTTTTTGACGTGTTTTTTTATTTGTCTATGTTGGGGAAACTGACACCGCTGATCGAGAGAGACATGCAGACAGAAAAGCACTGATGTAGTAAGTGACTTTCTTAATTTATTTAGTATTTTGCATGATCCCATTAACTTCGGAAACTAAGTGATGTAGCTCAACATAATAGTATGTTTCAGAGATTTATTGGTGTCTGTCTAGTCATATATATATATAGTTGAATAGCTGAAGTGGACGACATCATGAACACTTTAACTGGTTCTTGCTCTCTCTCTCTTTCTTCTGACTCCATTCTC